>CP092871.1:1465268-1523051 GCA_030710605.1 Cordylochernes scorpioides | reverse complement strand
ATTGATTCGAATATTCATTATCAGCCTCTTTATAAAGAAAAAAATTCCAATTTCAGCAAAGTCAAAAATTCAACGATCAAGATACTCATCAATTGATTTTGATGTCTTAAAAATTATAAATTCCTCTCAATTTAATTTATTCAATAAATGCTAGATCTTTTGACTTTTTTTTCTCTCTAGAGTATCTCCGCATAGGTACCATCTTCACAAAGGTACATTTTTATTATAATCACTAAATATATTAAATTTAAGATATCTGATCTCTTCTTTTTCCTGAAAAAAACGTAAGGTTTCTTCTGAAGTGATACCCTCAAACAATCAAATAAAAATTTTGAAAATAAAAGGCTTTCTACAATCCATGCATGCCTTTCAAAACATTTTAAACCTAAATTCTCTGAATTTAGTCAGCAACTAACTTCACAATGCGAAAGTTTCTTTGCGAATTTACATTGCATCGCATTTTTACCCCAATTTCTAACCTCAGACAGCACCATTGTATCAATAAGGCCAGATTTTATTATGATTGAGGTTCATTTTTGATGTGGATAGTGCTTCACTCAGCGACTATTCATGCTGATTGATTTATCGGTATATCATTTGAATACCTTAAGTACTCAAGTACTCAGTATGATCCTGGTAGATGCCTCATGCGGTAGTGCAAGGACGAGAAGGCAGGATATCTACACCATCCCCCCTTCCCCTGATGGACCCCCTCCCTCGTGCATCAGAGTAGAAGCCAGTAGCCTAAAGAAAGGTCAAAGACCTCAAAACAAAACCAAGTTTATCTGGTTCTCCAGAAAACAAGGCATCTTCTCCCTGTCCTGCACTACCAGCATGATCAAGGAACAAAACATTCCAAACCATCACCTTACAAATCTGCCAATTGGTGCACTTCTCTATATATAAGCGCCTTTTTGAATTTGAAATTGTATAAAACAACTCGATTATATATGTAATTATAAATAAGGTTATTATAAAATTAGAGAAATCAAATAAAGAGCAATGAAAAATAAAAAGTGAAAATATTGCAAGAGTGAAGGGACCCGGACTGAATTGTAGCCTGGAAACAACAAAATTATTTTAAAATGTAGATAATGTTGTTCCAACACAATATAAACAAATACAGTAGAACTACCTCCCTGTAAAGGACAACACCTAGTTTCAGAGCCAAAGTGTCCTCTTACGGGAGAGTTGTTAAATAGTAAAAATGGTAATTTTCCAAATGGAAAACGTCCTTTGTATATATGTGTCCGCTAGTGGGGTGTTGACTAAAGGGAGTTTCTACTGTATTTATAATAAAAAAAAACAATGAATAACGAATATCTCCCTAAAATATAAGCCTCACTGTTTTATTCAGGAATATATGGTGTCTGTTTTATTCGCGGTCTGATTGGCGGATTAAGGTCACGTGACAGTAAACGAATTGGTTCTGATTGGTTGTTCACTGTCACGTGACCTTAATTAGCCAAACAGCGTATGATGTTCTTTTCCAGCATTTTTTTTTTTTTTTACAAATTAAATATAAGATCGGTTGTTGATATCAAGAAAGTTTTAACTTTTTTTTTTTTTTGTAAAATTAAAGATATAATTATTTTGCTATTAGGGTTTTTCATTCTTTGTATTATAGGGATTTAACGCTTGTGTCTCAATATTATATAATCAAATTTCCTAGCGAGAGATGGAAGAGTAATTCGATATTGATTGTCGACAAGTTTTCAGGTAGAATTCTTCTTGAAATGTCCCATCACCTATCACAATGGCTCAAGTGTTATCTGTCAAAAAATATAAATACGACTGATTCGGTTCAAAATCACATTAATAGGTACCGCTCAACAAGAGCAACTTAGTTCATGATAATTGAAACAGTGAATAATATGTAATGGTTATTCGCATATTAAACAAAATTTTAACGTGGGATTCAATCCCAGTTCATGACTGTCGGGAATCGAGGGTGTTACCCACTCATCCACCCGTTGTTTTATAGGACTGATTTAAACATTAATGTGTGTATACCCCATTTTATATAAGAAATAATCTATTTTTAATGCGTATGATTATTTTGGAATTAAAACAATTTTCTACTGCCCTTACCTACAATGATAAATTAATGGGAGGGCCTGGCTCATCAGTGATATATATTCGAAATTATTTTAAAGGCGTAAGATTCTTTTTGAAAATAAACAATTTCTACTGCCCTTAATGCAATGGAAAAATTGATAGGAGCCTTTAAAATAATTTCGAATTTTGATAACAGATGGCGCGCTAGTGCATCATATTATAAGTGATATATATATATATCAGTGGTATAATTCACCACTGATGAGCCAGGCCCTCCCATTATTTTATCATTGCAGTAAGGACAGTATATAATTGTTTTATTTCCAAAAGAATCATACACGTTAAAATAGTTTATATTTATTGTTTTTGGTCGCAGTGGTACAGCCTACTCCACCCTGACGAGCGCCAACAGCGCGTTCGTTGATGGCTTTTCTTGATTTATCAAGAAAATGTGTTGGCCAAATATCAGGGAACAGGTTAAATCAATGATTAGCTTATTTCTGTAATATTAGATGGCGCTCTGCCATCTGAAAAGCACATATGCTCTTGGTCAGGATATGCCTTTTTATTTTTAATATATTGTGTGTGTTGCACTAGCGCGCCATCTGTTATCAAAATTCGAAACTATTTTAAACGCGTAAGATTCTTTTTGAAATTAAACAATTTCTACTGCCCTTACTGCAATGGAAAAATTAATGGGAGGGCCTGGCTCATCAGTGGTGAACCCTTCCAGCGGTTTCGCCAGTTTAATCTACCATTGTGGTTCACCACTGATAAGCCAGGCTCTCCCATTAATTTTTCCATTAGAGTAAGGGCAGTAGAAATTGTTTAATTTCAAAAAGAATCTTACGCGTTTAAAATAGTTTCAAATTTTGATATTGTGTGTGTATATATATTGCAAAATATAAAGATTAGATTCCAATTTTTTGTTGTGTTGATTGTACTTGAATCTATTTGTTTATATTGTTTGCTATCTTTTCTGCTCTATGCACAGATAAGATTCTAATCATTTGCCCAGCTATTACCATTAAGAAATATAAAATTTGAAATCAATTGATTTTAAGTGATGAAAGGAAATGAATTATGTGTTCTAATATTTTAAGATATAAACTTTCACACTGAAATAAATACAATACAATATAATGCGGCTTATGATTGTAAAACGCCATTTGAAAATTATCCCGCATGTCTTTCTTTAAACGAAAAATCAAAATTTATTTGAAGGAGATATAATGATTATTTCTAACCTTAGGGATGAAGTATGAAAGGATGAATTGTGAAGAATAATGATAAACGGAAAAATAAAAGTGTCCAGTGTACTTCATCTCTAAGGTTAGAAATGATCGTTATTTCTCCTTGAAATAAATTTTGATTTTTCGTTTAAAGAAACACATGCGGGATAATTTTCAAATGGCGTTTTACTGAAATAAATAATAAAAAAAGTTTTTTAAAAGATAAAAACAATGACATTTCATTCAACCGAACACTAGTCAAATAATTTAAAAGAAAGATTCCTACCGTTTATCCGTGGTCATCTTGCCAAAGCAGCAGATGTTATATGGAAGCTGCATTCTTCGAACTGGGCGGTCACCGTTAGGCTGCCATCTGTAACAATATTTATAACAAGGTTAATACACTGATATATATCCTATTGGCATATATACATATTCTAATATTATAACACTATGCGGCGCTGAGTTTGTTTATACAAAAATGTAATGCCTTGATAAAGGTTGGCGTTCAGCCAACCGAAATATTGGCAAATAATTATTTTGTTAAATACAATATATGCCTTTTATTATTTAATATTCTAATATGTATTTTTAATATGCTGCAGACATTTTGGTTGTTAAAGGGTTTAAGCTGTGTGTAATAAATATAATGGCCTTTCATTAGCGATAAACGTTTGAGAATGCTTAAAAATCAACGAGTTTGAAGAAAGATACTTTCCTTTGTAGGTCTCAACAAATCCGTGTTTTGTTTAATTTGAATATATGATTTCCTATTTCAGAGCAAAATTTGAGATTTTAAATTCTTAATTAAAATTAGCAAAGCAACATACCTATGTAATGCCTTGGACATTCCGACAAAATCTTAGGCATCAAAGATTTGCCGTTTAAAAATGGGGAAGCAGACATGGGCTTATTGGATCATTTCATAGAAAAGAAGGTAAGCATTTGACGTAATGACATGATCAGAATTGATTTGCTTCACCTTTTCGTCATTCAAATTGAACCATTTATTGGTCGTTGGATGCTTGCAAGCTGCGGTATAGTGTCCCAATACCGAATTGCCAAAGTAGTTCACAACTGCTCGCAAATCATATTTGATTGGAGGGCCATGTTGAGCAATGTCCAAGTTTAACGGGCATTTGACCATTGTGTCGATTTTCCCTGTGGCTGAGAATCGTATGAGTTGGATGATCAGAATCTCCGGCCATCTTGAAACTTCAATGGCATTCGTCGATCCCTTGTTGTTGCAATTGGAGCAGATGCGATCTTCAAAAACTTCATCTTTAAAATGTTCTCCAAAACAATCCAATAAAGAAATCGTCTTATTCTTCTTTGGGAGAGGCAATGAAATATTCCAAATGATTTCATATCTTTTTGAGATATTTCCACATGATTGGCAACACAGCGTATTTAGTTTCTGTCCAGCAAACGTCTTAATAATTGGGCTTCGCTTAATACTGCAATATTCCTGCCAAGAATTAATGCCTTCATCGTTGCTTTGGGCATTTTCTGGGTATTCTCCCAACTGGTTGAAATCTTGGTGAAGTCGTTCGAGCAAATACTGCAAGTACTCCATAGCATCTTGCTGCGAATGGTCACCAAAAATAGGTTCGAAGATTCCTACTTGTTTATGGAATGCAATTGGTTGGAATGGCTTCTCTTCGTTCCATAGATCGTGTAGAAGTTTTGAGAATTCCTTGAGAATTAGCCCTCCGCTAAGGCTTTCAGTGTTGAGATCTTCTGGTTTGAATTCTCGAAAGAAGTTTCTCAAGATGGAAGGAGTGTTGGCCAGACTCTGGGCGATTGCATTGATATAGCATGTGTTGCCAAGATTGAACAACCCTGCAGAATGTTCTTTCAGCGTCGGAAGGCCTGTAACATATCTTAGAGGTATAAATATTCCATCTTGGCAATTGAAAATATCTCACTTCAAACCAACCTATCGAAAATTTGTAAAACGTGGCTTAAGATAAAATGGTCCTATACTGTACCTTCACCAAATTCATATATTGAATAATATAAAACACACATTTCAAACATTAAGCACATAGTTTTTTAGTTAACGGGCTTTTAAAACACGATCATCATGTTATCAATTGCTCCACATTAAATAACACATAAATTTCACATTTTTTAATGATCGTGCCATGCCGCTTTTATTTTTAGCTTGGTTCAGTGGTGATAGGCGAAATAGAATTATTTTCCCTTTTTTAATGCATTTCTAATGAAAATTTTGCTTAATTATTCAAAGAAATACCCAACTCACATTTTAGAAGACTTAATAAAACGCTAGCTAGTGTAGCTATCTCAAAAACAAGAGCTGATTGAAGAAAACTGACAACATTTATGGATTCTGGATTCACAAAGAAAAATGTCTAAAATTCCTTGCAACAAAATATGTGTTGGCCAGTGTAATAGAAAAAAATGGAAGACTCAAGAATTATAGTAAAACTTTTCAGTTTTTTCCGCAATCAGGAAATTCCTTTTTCTTGATTCAACCATCTTATTACAGTACAATTCAACTTTTTACTTCTACTTTTCATATCAATGTTTGAATATCATGACAATGCATAATTAATCTTTTGTTCTAAATTTTGCATTGTAAACATGGTTACTACTAGGTATCAAGAGCGTAAAATTCAAAAAGGAAAGTTATTTCATGATATATATATATAATACTTTCTTAAGCTTTTTTTTCCCAAGAAATCCCTAAATACTTTCGTCCAAATTTTTATAATACACAATTTGTTACAAACCACGGAAATTTCAAAAGTTTTTTAAATAGAATAAAGGCAGTGGAGGATTCAAGTTGCTTTTGTGGTATTGAGGAACAAACCTCAAGACATCTACTGATCGATTGCCCAGCATTTCAAGATTATAGAATGAAGAATGAACTAGTTGTTTGTGAACTTAACGATTTGATTTCCGATAAAAAAAAATCATATTTAAAGTTCAATTCATTTTGTAAATACATTCTAAACTTTCTACAAAATCTGGATCTCTAATGCTTTCATGTGTTGAATAATGTAAATAACTTATGTGAATAAACTTTCTCCTTGTTTGGCGCAAGTATCCCTTGCGGGATATAGCGTTTGGAAATAAAATAATTGGAAATTGGAAATGATAAGTGTAATGATTTAATCATAAAGTGTGTTGCAAAGTGTGTGTGTGTGTGTGTGTAAGGTGTGTTGACCAGTACCTCAGAAAAAAAGATATATTCGAAAACCTATATCCAACAACTACAAGGATTTCTTAGGTAAAAACGTAACCATCAGAAGCTGTCGTGGATACTCAGGGCAGCTTCAATAAGAGAATCTTCATTATTTGTTTAGCTGTGAGCCAATTGCTATATAGTTTCTAAATAAAATTAGTTCACTATTTACTAAATTTAACAGAAAACCAGGGATCTTATATGTTTAGATTATTGTTATTACTCTAAATCCCTATTTGTGTGCGTGGATCAACATTTAATTGAATCAGTGTCTATTTTGTTGAAGCTCCCCTTCACATTTTCATTTTGCATCCAAATTATCATTTTTCGATTATTGTATTTTAGATTTTTAAATGAAGGCTCTCTCTATCTTTTTATCTTAAAATTAATATACACTTATGGACAAAACTTAAGGAAGAGGAAATTCTTTGATATCGCCGGTGTCTGGGTTTTTTGTTTGTTTTTTGAAGGAGGCACCGGCAATTTTGTTTACATTTGGTTATCTCGTGTGTTCAGAGTTATTGTCTGAATCCCGATATACATGCTAAAAGGAACAACTTCCTTAAGTCTTGTCCATGAGTTTATATGCTTCAATAAATCATATCCTAATGTTTTGAAAATAGAGCAATCCATAGATAAATCTTTAATTAAAAAGGTATATATTGGATCAAAAAAAATAATTTATTTTACCAATATTTCAGCTGGCTGAACGCCAACCTTTATCAAGGTGTTATAACATTTTAAAGTGTGTCAACAACAAACTCAGCGCCACATAACGTCAACAGCATTAAGTTTTTAAAAATATTTTGTTAAATTCAATGGGGAGAAAAATTTAATAAATATATTTATATTATGAACAAAATAAATTTTGTAAAATATGGGTGTGAATATTTTGAAAATTAACAATAACGCCTATTTTATATTTTAAAATTATTTGTACTATGTGTAAAAAGATGTTTCGTATAAAAATAAATAAAAATAACAAAATATATATAAAAGAAATGTTAAACTGTATAACTGAATCAGAAATTTCAATCTTTCTAAATATTTTGAATAATCTAAAACCATTTTTGAAATTCACACACGAAATTGAAAAAAACAATTCTCTGGCATTTTTAGATATTCAAATTAAGAAAAAACAAAATAAAATTGAAACTAGTATTTATAGAAAGTCTACACACACTCTCTCTCTGGAAACTACCTAAATTTCAATTCTTTCGGCCCAGTCTATCACAAAATTTCAGTTGTAAACACTCTCTCTAAAAGATTAACAACACATTGCTCAATGAAAAATGATGAAAATATGGAGAGAATAGAATTTTTAAAGACCTAAAAAACAATGATTACCCAGATAAATTTATTAAAAAACACCTTTATAAACCTAAATTTGTACAATCAAGTAACAGCTCTGATCAATCAAAAAGGTTTTATTGCACCCTCCCTTACAGCTACGGCTCTGAACGAATTGCCAGAGTCTTAAAGAGAAACAATATAATTGCTACATATAAATCTTCTTTCAATTTGAAAAAATTCCTACGCCACCCAGACACCAAACAAATTAGCAAATTAGAAAACAAAAACAATGTAATTTACAAAATACCATGTAATATCAATTAAGGAGGATCAGAAGATGAGTTTCTTTTATTGTATGAATGTTACGAGCTTTCGGGCAAAAGCCCTTCGACAGGCAAAAATATAACTATACAAAGAAAGATAAATAACGATTTATATATATGTTAATCTTAACTGAAAACCGATTTTGAATAAAGTAAACATTAAATCTGCTGTCTGAGACCACGAGACGGCGCATGGTTTGGGCTATTGAAATAAACATGTGGGAGGTTTAAATGTAGTTTGTGTAGTTATTTCAATAGCCCAAACCATACGCCGTCTCGTGGTCTCAGACAGCAGATTTAATGTTTACTTTATTCAAAATCGGTTTTCAGTTAAGATTAACATATATATAAATCGTTATTTATCTTTCTTTGTATAGTTATATTTTTGCCTGTCGAAGGGCTTTTGCCCGAAAGCTCGTAGCATTCATACAATAAAAGAAACTCATCTTCTGATCCTCCTTAATTGATATACCTTACTAGAAGAGTCTTTACCTTTATACCATGTAATGATTGCCCCGCCAAATACATAGGAGAAACAAGCAAGCCTCTAAAAGATCGAATCAATCAACATAAAGCTGGTTTAAGAAACTATAATCCATTATCACTCCTTGTAGACCACGCTTTGAAAAACAACCACACACCGGACTTTGATAAAACAAATATTTTATACCAGGACATAAATGAAAAACATTGCCGATTATTTTTGGAAAGTTGGACATCCGTAGTCAGACAAAGATAGTATTAATAGGAAAATTGAACTACCAGAGATATATTCGCAATTTAGATCGTCATAAAATATTTAAAGTTTAATTTTTCATTCATTTTTCACTTCAAATTCCCGATATCTTAGGTCTATATTTTAATTAAATTTTATAGGGAGAGGTACACATTTAGAAGCACGTAAAAATGTTTTAATACTCAAAACGCATTTTTCCTTTTACGATATCTTTCTTTTAATTTATGCAACATCGTTTAAGTTTATTTCAAATACAATCACACGCTTATTTTATATATATGTATTATATTATTATATTTATATATTGATAGTTCAATGTCTTCAATGTTTTATTTGTGTGATATCATTTTTTAAAAATATTTTCCCATTTTAACTTATATTTTATTTCGAATTTCACAATTTTACATTTAAATTTTTATAAAATTTTATTTCAACCAACTTTTCAAACATTTTTTTTTTTACGCTTTGTGTTTTCAGTAAAAATTTTAGTTTAACATTTCTTTTATATATATTTTGTTATTTTTATTTATTTTTATACGAAACATCTTTTTACACATAGTACAAATAATTTTAAAATATAAAATAGGCGTTATTGTTAATTTTCAAAATATTCACACCCATATTTTACAAAATTTATTTTGTTCATAATATAAATATATTTATTATATTTTTCTCCCCATTGAATATAACAAAATATTTTTAAAAACTTAATGCTGTTGACGTTATGTGGCGCTGAGTTTGTTGTTGACACACTTTAAAATGTTATAACACCTTGATAAAGGTTGGCGTTCAGCCAGCTGAAATATTGGTAAAATAAATTATTTTTTTGATCCAATATATGCCTTTTTAATTAAATATTCTAATGTAATTTATGGAACAGAATTATATATAAACGACATAATCACATATATCTTACCATCATGTTTCATTGCTTCCAGGGCACACTGCATATTCTCCAGGCAGCGACACACTTTGTTGAGATACTGGATGGTTGGATCATTCTTGTTGTTGGGCCGACGCAGCAAAGACCTGAAACAAACAGTTCCCTGCCATCTCCACCTCAAATGTCTTGAAGAAAATCTTACTTCAATCCGTCCCGTCGACAGCAGTAAGTCAGGGTGGGTGACGTCAGATTGTCCTCCTGTCAACCATATTCACACAATGTAAACAAGTCAAATACTATCTGAACATTTGTATCTGTGGAAAAAAATGCTCACTTTATAGGTTCAGTCATAGACCATAAGATTTGTTCTTTAAGAAGGAAGCATGCTACAAACTATGCAGATATGTAGGTTAGACTAGCTGTGGCAGAGACTTGGAGCCGTCACAGTATCAGCTCCAGAGTAATACATGGTCTTTGGAGAGAATCTGGAAGTATGGAGAGACCATGCGGCCCACCCTTAATGTTGGCCCACTTAATTCTATTGACGTTATGTGGCGCTGAGTTTGTTGTTGACACACATTAATAAGTTATAATACCTTGAAAAAGGTTGGCGTTCAGCCAACTGAAATATTGGTAAAATAAATGATATTTTAATCCAATATATGTATTTTTAGTTAAAGATCTATTTATGGATTGCTCTATTTTCAAAATCATATTAATATTAGTTCCAACCTGTGGAAATGTTTTATTTCTAAGAGTGTTACATAGACTAGGAATGGATAATTACCTCAACTGGAGATCTACAGGCATCCTCCGGCCGCTCTAGGACAACACACACAATGTCTTGTACTTGAATAATTATTCTAAAACGGCATTTGAAAATTATCCTGCATGTGTTTCTTTTGAACGAAAAATCGAAATTTATTTTAAGGAGAAATAACGATTATTTCTAACCTTAGGGATGAAGTATGAAAGGATGAATTGTGAAGAGTAATGATAAACGGAAAAATAAAGTGTCCAGGGATGGGAAACGAACTCACAGTGTTCTGCTTACCGGACAGATGCCATGTCCACTAGGCTACCCTGGACATATTTTTCCGTTCGTAAATATTATATAAAGTAATTTATAATACATTCCCATCCCTGGACACTTTATTTTTCCGTTTATCATTACTCATCACAATTCATCCTTTCATACTTCATTCCTAAGGTAAGAAATAATCGTTATTTCTCCTTAAAATAAATTTCGATTTTTCGTTCAAAAGAAACGCATGCGGGATAATTTTCAAATGTCGTTCTACAATCATAAGCCGCATTATATTGTATTGTGATAATTATTGTCAACCCCGAAATGTTATTTTTTCGTATATAGGTATATAAGTTGACCACATTTATATACCTTCATAGAATTTTGTACAGTGTATTTTGACTTTCTACTTTGGAAGTGATCAAATCACACTCATAGACAAAACTTAAGAAAGTGGAAAGTCTTTGATGTCCCGGGTTATCTATTCTTTTGAAGGAGACAGAGGTTGTTCTTATTTGGTTATCTCATGTGTCTTCAATAAAGGTCACTGTAATATCTTTCAGAGCTATTGCATCAATCCCGATTTACATGCTAAAAGATACAACTTACTTAAGTTTTGTTCATGAGTGTATCTTTCAAAGTTATTGTCTGAATCCCGATATACATGCTAAAAAGGTACAACTTCCTTAAGTTTTGTCCATAAGTGTATCTTTCAGAGTTATTGTCTGAATCCCGATATACATGCTAAAAAGGTACAACTTCCTTAAGTTTTGTCCATGAGTGTATCTTTCAGAGTTATTGTCTGATTCCTGATATACATTATAAAAGGTATAACTTCCTTAAATTTTGTCCATAAGTGTATCTTTCAGAGTTATTGTCTGAATCCCGATATACATGCTGAAAGATACAACTTCTTTAAGTTTTGTCCATGGGTGTATCTTTCAGAGTTATTGTCTGAATCCAGATATACATGCTGAAAGATACAACTTCTTTAAGTTTTGTCCATGAGTGTATCTTTCAGAGTTATTGTCTGAATCCCGATATATATGCTGAAAGGTACAACTTTTTAAGTTTTGTCCATGAGTGTACCTTTTAGTGTTAATTACCTTAAACGTCTGTATTAAATAGTCCAAAGTGTGTGTTCCATGATAAGAAATTCTCAAATTTCTCATTTCCCAGCAGTGTATATCATCTCTTTATATTGTGCATATACTTAAACTAATCTAGACCCCCATTTTACTGTAATTTTTCACGTTAAAGATTCTATGATATCAGAATTTTTATAAAGAGATTATTTGACTTGCCAAAGCACTTAAAATTTTGATGTAAAATTGCATTCTGCTGGATTCTTTTTCTAGAAGGTTTTAAAAATTGTATAAGTGTGAGTATGAGTTTTGTTATATGTCTCGTTTGATCCATCATACATTATTAGCTTTCAAGAAATTGTCCGAAGTAATTCTTTGGTTATATGTTTTTATGTAGAATATACACTGTATATTATTACATATATATAGATATATGTATTTATAGGTGTTGGATCGTTTTTGAAGACAGCTCTAAGATTTATAAAATTATTTTATTAAACATTAAACATTTTTAGAGATATATAGAAACGAGTTAATTATCTTGTAAGTCAACAAAAGATTCATCTAATTTTTATACATTTTCTAATCAGATTCAACTTGTGAAAACAAACGACAAAAAGAAGAGAATAAACAAAATTTATAATAGAGGGTAAGTTCCTATTTTTTGCAAGCTTTCACACTCAAAGAATATTCAACTTCTTGCTTCTCAATAACGGGGCTCTGGCACATTTGTAAGTGCAAAGTCGAACTGCTTTTCACATATGTAGACATGTGGTGTACTTACAGTAAAAGCAGTCGCTAACTACTACACACCAAGATTACCAGGCCTGTACCACGTGTACTAGGGATAAGAAGAAAAAATATATATAGGTATATAATCGGCCCTTACCACTTTACCAGCTTAAACACCTGTTTGGTAAATTCGACCGATTTTATAAACCTTCTCGTAGGATGTTATGGAATCGAAGCCGTCACTGTACTGATGAGAGTCATAGCCAGGTACCATGTTATACAGGTTGTTTGCTTTTGTCTGAATTTGCCAAAACTGGTGTTGGGGTTCATTCTTTATCATCACTAGTAACGTTTTTTTACTGGAGAGATGCACAGTGTCATCGTCTTCTTCTTTCTTATCTCAAAACCATGATAATCATGGCGGGTAGTTAGCGACTGCTTTTACTGTAAGCGCACCACATGTCTACACATGTGAAAAGCAGTTCGACTTTGCACTTACAAATGTGCCAGAGCCCCGTTTGGTTACTTGCACTCGCTGGTGGGGTTGGACTTTTGCAAGAATCGGGGGCCATTGGAGCATTTTTTTTTTTTTTTTTTTTTTACAGAAAAAAAATGTCTATGGGGGAATCGAACCCGGGTCGTAGTGGTCGAAAACCAAACGGTTTAACCATCCTTCCACCGACCCCCACAGTGCCATAGTTAAGATGCACATTTAAAGGGAGAGATATCTCTTTTGGTACATGAATATCTTCCCCCCCCCCCCCCCCCCCGCAACTTTATACTGTAATATACACTGTGTATTTATTGTATTGATTCCTCTCAAAGGAATTGTTTGAAGTTATTGTCTCTATTCGTGATAAAATTGTGAAAAACATTTAAGATTATACAAAATATTTAATAATTGTAAGAAGTAAAACGACACTTGAAGTTACACCGCATGAGTTTCTTTTAAACGAAAAATCAAAATTTTATTTCAAGGTGAAATATCGACCATTTCTAACCTTTTTGGATGAGGTATGAAAGGATGAATTATGAAGAGTAATGATGAACGGAAAAATAAAAGTGTCCAGGGATGGAATCGAACCCACAATGTTCCGCTTATAAGAAGTGATTATCACTTGAAAGCTAGCATTTTAAAATAAAAAGAAACTCATTGTGAAAAAATATTTGGTAATTTTAAAAGTTATTGTCTGTTTATTATTTCAGTGTTTGATTAATCGTATCTATTCATTTATCTCATTTACTTTTCAAAGTCTGAGAGGGTCGGTGGAAGGATGGTCTAAACCGTTGGTTTGCGACCGCTACAACCCGGGTTCGATTCCCACATTGAGCACTTTTTTCTGATTTATTATTTTTTTTAAATGAACCAATGGCCCTTGATTCTTGAAAAAGTCCTACCCCACCAGCGAGTGCAAGTAACCAAACAGGGTTCTGGCACATTTTATAAGTGCAAAATTGAACTGCTTTTCACATGTGTAGATATGTGGTGCCTTTACAGTAAAAGCAGTCGCCTACCTCTACCCACCATGATTATCATGGCCTGTACCTTTCCAAAATCACTTTATTAGGTACCACTCAACAAGAGCAACCTAGTTTATGATAATTGAAGCAATGAATAATATGTGAATTCACATATTAAACAAAATGTTAACGCGGGTTTCAATCCCGGTTCATGACTGTCGGGAATCGAGGGTGTTACCCACTCGTCCACCGACTTTTTATTATTACCTGTACCACGTGTACTAGGGATAAGCAAATAAAAAAAAAAACATTTCAAAGTCTAAATTTCAGTAAAATGGATAGTTACCTTCAATATTCCTGGCATTGAGCTGGGACTTCAGTTTTTTAGTTCGCGTCGCACTTTTGTCAGCCTCTTGGTGACCGGACTTTTTCGGTTGAAACCAAGTATGCGTCTGGAATAAATAATTCAAT
Source organism: Cordylochernes scorpioides (assembly GCA_030710605.1). NCBI lineage: Eukaryota > Metazoa > Arthropoda > Arachnida > Pseudoscorpiones > Chernetidae > Cordylochernes > Cordylochernes scorpioides. The sequence goes on along the minus strand of CP092871.1, from coordinate 1,508,539 downwards.
AAATTCAGATGTCACTCTGTGACTGTAATCTTACTTCAGAGTTCCAGGTTTCTTTTTGTAGAATGGCGTGTTCGGGGGCGCCGCAGGTACGATTCCTTCATCCTGTGAAAATATCAAAAGATTTATTTAAAATTAGGAAATATAATATATTAGCTAGAGTTAAATAATTATTTATGATACATTAGTGCGCCATCTGTTATTAAAATTCGAAACTATTATAGACCCGTATGATTCTTTTAAAAATTAAACAATTTCTACTGCCCTTACTGCAATGGAAAAATTAATGGAAGGATTCACCACTGATGAGCCAAGCCCTCCCATTAATTTTTCCATTGCGGTAAAGGCAGTAGAAATTGTTTATTTTTTAAAAGAATTATACACGCGTTTATAATAGTTCGAATTTTCACAAAAAGGCTTTATGTGTACAAGTGATGTAATTTGCGAAAGCTTAACTTTTAAATCAGACGATAATCCCCGAATCTAATTACAGGAAATTCTGAAAACTTGTAATGAATGATTGCTCTTCCTCTTCTTTCTTATCTCCACTCAATCATATTAGGGTATTAAGCCTGTAGAGCTCCATTATGACTGGGTGAAGCAGAATGCATCTGCTTTTGCCATTAAGACTTAGAGCACTACTCTGTAGCAGACCGACTTAGCTCCAATATGAAATGGCCGCCTTTGACATGAGAAACAGACGCCATGTGTAGCCGCTCCTAACATGGAGTACAGACTCATCCTGTATCCCTGGATTAGAAGCCCTTACAGGGTACTATCAGGTTTTTTAGCGTGCTTGTTACTGCTCCCCCTCCTCCATTTTCATCCGAGCTTGGAACGGCAAAGGCGGAGTTTGAATGATTTCTAATGAATGAAACTCTTCCCTACAGTCTTCTTATATAGTTCAGCGTAATTTATAATACAATATAACACGGTTATATGATTATAGAACGACGTTTAACAAGTTTTAACGCAAATGTTTCTTTTTACAAAACGAAAAATCGTAATTTTCCTTATTTAAGGATAAATAACGACTATTCCTATCCTTAGGGATGAAGTATGAAAGGATGAATTGTGAAGAGTAATGAGAAACGGAAAAATAAAATTATCATCCCTGGACACTTTTATTTTTCCGTTCATCATTACTCTTCACAATTCATCCTTTCATACTTCATCCCTAAGAATAGGAATAGTCGTTATTCTCCTTAAACGTCGTTCTATAGCTTATCGTAAATTTCTCTTCTTTTCCTCTAAGTGACGAGCGGGAGAAGCATCACAAGTAAGGAACTGCCCTGTAGGGCGAAGTACGGTGTCGTGAGCACCGAGCCGCTACGGTAACCGTGAACAGGGAACTCTGAAATGTGGCTGACTAACGGAGCAATGGCACTCCTCCTCTACGTGGCGGGCGGGAGAAGCATCACAAATAAGGAACTGCCCTGTAGGGCGAAGTACGGTGTCGTGAGCACCGAGACGCTACGGTAACCGTGAACAGGGAACTCTGAAATGTGGCTGACTAACGGGGCAATGGTACTCCTCCTTTCCATGGAGTGGACAAGACACCACCACCAACGTAATACCTAATTATACGATGGTAGCTACCCAGAAATATTCGAATAAGCAAAGATACAGTCAACTAGTTTCTTCATTTTGATGTGATGCAAGCTTTCGAGCAAAAACCTGCTCTACAACGAACAAAATCCAAAAGCAAATGAAGAGAGACTTTATCAGGCATGAATAGATCTCCGGAAGATAGAGGTTGCCTGGCCATATGTGGATAGATGTTGTACTGAATTCGAAGAATCACGTGAGAACGCCCTTGCAACCTCAGAATAATTTTTAACGCCTTGCCAAATGCTTTATTTTTATTTACTTCTCCTGACGAAGACAAAAGATTTTTGTCGAAAGTTAAGAAAAATAAAAAAACTCTAACTGGCCGAAGTGTCTGTTTTTCATAGAAATATGAATAGGTATATTATATAAAAATATATTAAGTATTGATCTCTTTATATTTTTCTTTTTTTTATAATCTTGATATGTGTTCGTAGCATATAATAAAAACAAGGTTAGAGCTACCTATAGCAATAAATTCTGTATCAATATGAAGTTTATAAGGATTAGTTACTTACTTCCTTTGGTGATGGTGGGTCATCGCCAGGGGATTCTGCTATAACAAAACATCGTTTGATTTAATTATAAGTTATGATGCATTAGCGTGCCATCTGTTATCAAAATTCGAAACTATTATAGACGCGTATGATTCCTTTAAAAATTAAACAATTTATACTGTCCTTACTTACTGGGAGAGTTCACCACTGGTGAGCCATGCCATCCCATTAATTATTCCATTACAGTAAAGGCAGTAGAAATTGTTTAATATTTAAAAGAATCATTAGCATCTATAATAGTTTTAATTATAAGTATTAAGGACGCCATCTGTATTTACAAATTGAAACTATTTAGCGCAAATGTTTTATATAAATAACGTTCAAGTGTGTGTGTGCCTTTATTTCAGGAATAAAAATATTTAGGACAGCCTGGATGGTGAACAGTTCAAGAGGTTTCATCAGATTAATCTATCACACTTTCCGCTATTGTATTGTGGACGTTCTGTTTCTGGCAAACACTGATGAGGGATTCTTGGTAATGGTACTTAAGAAAAATTATAGACAAAATTCTTGGACATAGCAATATTCAGATATAAGACCCAAGATCACTAATATACCAGCATATCACAAATACAGGCCATACATCCAATATAGAAAACCTGCCACTACTGTAATATACCGTCCAAGTCCTCGAATCCCTCATATCCAAACATGAGAACAGTATAAAATGAAAGGATTTAAAAGCACGAATGTTTCTTTTATACATGATACAAACTTCTACTACCCTTACTGCGATGAAAAAATATATTGGGAGGGCTTGGCTCATCAGTGGTTAACCCTCCCAGCGGTTTCGCCAATTTAATCCACCAGACCGCTTCTCAGAGCTCCAATACTGTATTGGACGATTCTGCTTATATACGCAGCACTGAAGTATGGAATCTCATTGTCTTTATTGTTTGCGGAAGAGCATTGCTCGATGCAAATATTTGAATGTAATTCTACTGTCCTATAAGCTTATGTCCATAGTTTTCTTGAAAACCATTTCTGAGATTCCATCCTTCAGTGCTGCGTATATAAGCAGAATCACCCAATACAGTATTAGGGCTCTGAGAAGCGGTCTGGTGGATTAAATTGGCGAAACCGCTGGGAGGGTTAACCACTGTTGAGCCAAGCCCTCCCAATATATTTTTTCATCGCAGTAAGGGTAGTAGAAGTTTGTATTCTGTATAAAAGAAACATTCGTGCTTTTAAATCCTTTCATTTTATATGTATAGATGGCGCGTTATTTTGCTTTGTGATAAGAACAGAACCAAAAAGAGACATCCCAGAACTGTCATACTTCACACCAAGATTAAACAACCATCCTTTAGTAAATCTCGCTCCTTCCCTGTGCTCACTCTCAATTGTAACTTCACCTGTCAAAGAGCTCGAAAGATCGCGGTGTTTTTGTAATAAAGAACCTTATTGCCTAAGAAAAAGACATCTCCTTATCGTTCAACTGAAAGTTGCTGATGGCTTGCGCCATCTATCAGAATAAAGGTCTGGAAACCCACTGGCGATTCTCCACCAAACTCTGCAGCGCTGACAGAGGCGCCTTATGCATTGTACATAGTGTATATAACACATATTATCTTTTTTAAATAGTGAAGACTGTGCACTTTGTATGTATTGACAAGATGTCAATAAAATTATTTTAATTGTCTATCGGAATAAATATCACGATGCCTTGAATGACCAGTTTTTGGTCGTTGAGGTACAACTTACACCACGCTGATGAGGGCCAACAGCCCGAAAAGCGTACGTGGTTAGCTTTTCTTGATTAATCAAGAATAGGTATTTGGCCAATTCTGGAATAATTAGAAGAGAATAGTTGGTATTTATTACGATATATGACGCAAGCTATCAGAAACTTTCAGTTGCACGATAAGGAGATGCCTTTTTCTTAATTTATGAACCTTATCCCAGTACAATGTCACATTTGTACTATTTTTTCATATTCTTATTGCATAAGGTTTTGATATTTTTATACATAACAATATTACAGCAACATTTTTATTAAGGTATATCGCCTTGTAATGATTCGCCATACAAAAAAGGAAAAAATATATTTGCATAATTAAGTATGAAAAAAAAATAATAAGTGGGTCAGGTGTTGATATTAAAAATAAATGTTCTCCTGGTCAGGATATGCCTTTTTTATTTTTAATAATTAAGGGTATGATAAGAGAGTTGTTTTATATATACATATTTTGACTTTTATTTTGTGAGGCTATTTATCCTCTAAGACCGCTTTATGATAGTTGTATAGTTCTATAGCTATGTTTTCTGATATGATTTTGATCAGTTGAACTGGTTCAACATATATCTGATTAATGATCTTCAAATTTCTTTCCTTTCCTTCTCCATATAAATACAATTGGATAGATAGTGGGACGTTTGTAGTTCTTTTTCCACAATGATTGCAATAAATGGCTTCATGTTTGATGATTTGAAGGTGATCGTCTTTTAAAAGTGTTGATGTAATTCGGACTTAAGTAATGTATTATGTTTGAAGACCAGAGAAATATTGTTCTGGAAAAAAACTACAGTTAAACTTGTCTATAGCACCTCCCTCTCTATAGCGCCCGATTTTAAATACGTAGTATAATGCGATTTACATTAAAAGTGACCTGTCTATAGCGCCCCCTCTTTGTAGCGCCCGATTTTAAATACGTAGTACGATGCGATCTACATTAAAAGTGACCTGTCTATAGCGCCTCCCTTTTTATAGCACCCGATTTTAAATACGTAGTACGATACGATTTACATTAAAGGTGACCTGTCTATAGCACCCCCTCTCTATAGCACCCGATTTTAAATACGTAGTACGATGCGATTTACATTAAGAGTGACCTGTCTATAACACACCCTCTTTATAGCGCCCGATTTTAAATACGTAGTACGATGCGATTTACATTAAAAGTGACCTGTCTATAACAACCGCTCTCTATAGCGCCCGATTTTAAATACGTAGTACGATGGGATTTACATTAAAAGTGACCTGTCTATAGCAGCCCCTCTTTATAGAGCCCTATTTTAAATACGTTGTACGATGCGATTTACATTAAAAGTGACCTGTCTATAACACCCCCTCTTTATAGAGCCCGATTTTAAATACGTAGCACGATGTGATTTACATTAAGAGTGACCTGTCTATAACACACCCTCTTTATAGCGCCCGATTTTAAATACGTAGTACGATGCGATTTACATTAAAAGTGACCTGTCTATAACAACCGCTCTCTATAGCGCCCGATTTTAAATACGTAGTACGATGGGATTTACATTAAAAGTGACCTGTCTATAGCAGCCCCTCTTTATAGAGCCCTATTTTAAATACGTTGTACGATGCGATTTACATTAAAAGTGACCTGTCTATAACACCCCCTCTTTATAGAGCCCGATTTTAAATACGTAGTACGATGCGATTTACATTAAAAGTGACCTGTCTATAGCGCCTCCCTCTTTATAGCGCCCGATTTTAAATACGTAGTACGATGCGATTTACATTAAAAGTGACCTGTCTATAACAACCGCTCTCTATAGCGCCCGATTTTAAATACGTAGTACGATGTGATTTACATTAAAAGTGACCTGTCTATAGCGCCTTCCTCTTTATGGCGCCCGATTTTAAATACGTAGTACGATGCGATTTACATTAAAGGTGACCTGTCTATAGCGCCTCCCTTTTTATAGAGCCCGATTTTAAATACGTAGTACAATGCGATTTACATTAAGAGTGACCTGTCTATAGCGCCTCCCTCTTTATAGAACCCGATTTTAAATACGTAGTACGATGTGATTTACATTAAAAGTGACCTGTCTATAGCGCCTTCCTCTTTATGGCGCCCGATTTTAAATACGTAGTACGATGCGATTTACATTAAAAGTGACCTGTCTATAACAACCGCTCTCTATAGCGCCCGATTTTAAATACGTAGTACGATGCGATTTACATTAAAGGTGACCTGTCTATAGCGCCTCCCTCTTTATAGCGCCCGATTTTAAATGCGTAGTACGATGCGATTTACATTAAAAGTGACCTGTCTATAACAACCGCTCTCTATAGCGCCCGATTTTAAATACGTAGTACGATGTGATTTACATTATAAGTGACCTGTCTATAGCGCCCCCCTCTTTATAGCGCCCGATTTAAAATACGTAGTACGATGCGATTTACATTAAAAGTTACCTGTCTATAGCGCCTCCCTCTTTATAGCGCCCGATTTTAAATACGTAGCACGATGTGATTTACATTCAAAGTGACCTGTCTATATCGCCTCCCTCTTTATAGCGCCCGATTTTAAATACGAAGTTCGATGTGATTTACATTAAAAGTGACCTGTCTATAGCGCCTCCCTCTTTATAGCGCCCGATTTTAAATACGTAGTACGATGCGATTTACATTAAAAGTGACCTGTCTATAGCTCCTCCCTCTTTATAGAGCCCGATTTCAAATACGTAGTACGATGCGATTTACATTAAGAGTGACCTGTCTATAACGCCTCCCTCTTTATAGCGCCCGATTTTAAATACGTAGTACGATGCGATTTACATTAAGAGTGACCTGTCTATAGCGCCTCCCTCTTTATAGCCCCCGATTTTAAATACGTAGCACGATGTGATTTACATTAAAAGTGACCTGTCTATAGCGCCTCTCTCTTTATAGCGCCCGATTTTAAATACGTAGTACGATGCGATTTACATTAAAAGTGACCTGTCTATAGCGCCTCCCTCTTTATAGCGCCCGATTTTAAATACGTAGCACGATGTGATTTACATTAAAAGTGACCTGTCTATAGCTCCTCCCTCTTTATAGAGCCCGATTTTAAATACGTAGTACGATGCGATTTTTACATTAAAAGTGACCTGTCTATAGCGCCTCCCTCTTTATAGAGCCCGATTTTAAATAGGTAGTACGATGTGATTTACATTAAAAGTGACCTGTCTATAGCGCCTCCCTCTTTATAGCGCCCGATTTTAAATACGTAGTACGATGCGAGATTTACATTAAAGGTGACCTGTCTATAGAGCCTCCCTCTTTATAGAGCCCGATTTTGAATACGTAGTACGATGTGATTCACATTAAAAGTGACCTGTCTATTGCGCCTCCCTTTTTATAGCGCCCGATTTTAAATACGTAGTACGATGCGATTTACCTTAAAAGTGACCTGTCTATAGCACCCCCTCTCTATAGCACCCTATTTTGGTGAGTCCCAAGAGGGAGCGCTATAGACAGGTTTAACTGTATTGTAAAATGATGTATAAACTGAGTAAAACCTCGAGTATTCCATTCTCGCTAAGTCTTGTGCCATAGGAATATATTGGAAATTGCATCGATTACTGTTCTTCCGCAAGAAAATTTATAAAGGTATAATAATCCTTTTTGGATTTTTTCTTTATAACTACTTGTAACGTTGGAAAAAGAACCAGAGCCAAAATGTGATCTGTGTAAGAAAACACACCAGAACGAAGTGACATTCCTCGATTTCACTTCCTTAGTTACAATAGAAAGGATATCATTTTCAAGTAATTTCGATATTTTCAAAGACGGCAACCCACAGATACACTCATGGACAAAATTTAAGGAAGTTTTACCTTTTAGCATGTATATCGGGATTCAGACAATAACTCTGAAAGATACACTCATGGACAAAACTTGAGAAAGTTTTACCTTTTAGCATGTATATCGGGATTCAGACAATAACTCTGAAAGATACACTCATGGACAAAACTTAAGGAAGTTGTACCTTTTAGCATGTAAATCAGGATTCAGACAATAACTCTGAAAGATATTACAGTGACCTTTATTGAAGACACGAGATAACCAAGTGTGAACAAAATTGCCTCTGTGTCCTTAAAAAAAAAGACAACCGGCGACATCAAATTATAAAACTTCTATAAGTTTTGTCCATGAGTGAATATCGTATTTATATTTAGTTGGTACGCACCCAGCACTCAACCATACCGCCTCATACAGCCAAGTACCAGAGGTCTGAGGATCCACATCTCATGACATCAATCTCCCGGTAGCAAAGAACCCTGCTACCTCTCTCTCACAGACAGCTCCCTCAGAAGTCCAACTCTGCGATCCCAACCCCCACCAGAGATCCCAGCCCACTTCAAGAAGTGAGCAAAGATCGAAACTCTAGGTCCTAACCATACAACCATGTTAGAACTCTCAGGGAGCCAAGAGGACATATCTGTTATTCACACTCTATGAAAGGTTCCACATTCCATAGAATCCCTCTGACGCCCTCTTATAACACTTCCACTAAGGGTCATTGATAGATCGCTAATACTCTCTCATCAAGGACCGAGATCTCGCAAACTTCACACCGCAACCACCACCCAGAAGATGATCAAATTCAGACCGCTGCCATTCCCTCGTGGAACTCCAAGACCTGCAGATTCAAGGTTCCAACCCACCGCTCCGTAGACAAAGGGACGAAGCGGTTAGTCAGGCCTCCGTTACATGCATATGTTTAGAGCGGACCAACATGGAGGCAGTAGTCAACATATGTGAGTAGAAGATTAAGTCTTTTCCCCGTCCACGTATGTCACCCATCTAAATAACTCCAGTATTGTCACACAAACATCACGCCGTGGAACTCTTCGCAACAGTTCTTCAGGCTACATTCAAAAACAGGAAAGTTTAGGGGTCTTCCCAGCTGCAGAATATGCCAGGTGTCAGCTGTGGCTCAAGGTGGAAAACTCCAAGTGACATCGGCTTCAGCTGTAAAGGATTCCAACCGATAGTCCAAAAGCCAGCGATCACATAATAAATAAGTGCTGTCCGGGTGTAAACGGCAATGGAGCCCGTTCACCTCAGGGAGTTGGCAGGACTGGTTCTAATATACTGGGGATGCTCAGGAGTTAGCAAACGGAGCTAGATGCTCACAGCCTCTGGAGTATTCCATTTGACTCCCATTTAGCGCCATTGACTCTCATATTAAAGCTGTTGTAGCCAGAATTCGTCCTTGTCGCTCCAACTTGTGCCAGAAAGTAAGGATCTGCAGTTTTAAACTCCACTACCAGCCAGTAGCTCATAAAAACTCCAGGCATGCTGCTGGGACCAATCAGCCCCTACTACCCCTCACATGTGGCCAAGCATAGACCGCTGCCACTCGCTCGTCGAGGGCCGAGACTTGCAGACCCATAGGAACCCCCAAGCTCTACCTGCTGGCCAGCCTCAAGGGCCCTGGGCCTAAATGCAATCAATGAGTTCTTATCTCTATTTGATCAAGGCCCGCCCTGGACTAACAAGGGCCATTTGCCTGAAGCCATTTTCTTCCGGTGAGCGTTCTGAATTTGCCGTAGCTACTTCTGTGGCTTTTTCAACCAACTCAAGTCTTCCAATTTACAGAGATGGTTATTAGACAGCGCATAGCTTTTTGCGTCTATTTAGTCAGGGGAGTATTTTATAAATATTCCTTATTATATTCAAATGAGGTCAAATACATTTTATCGAAGGATTGTATCAATTCTTTTTGAGTAAAACAAATCCTTTTGCTTATAGGCATATATTTTTTTAAAACTTCTACTGGTTCGAATTTGTATATTGCTAAAATAATATTTATCTCAAAATATCACCTTTTGATTGATTCGTGTCCATTTTGACACTGACTTAAAATATATTCTTTTGATATTAAAATATTCTTAAATGTAATAACAATCAACAATCTCCTAGCAGGCTTTGTTTCAGCTCTCATAGTAACTTTGATTGATGAAATAACTACAGCCATAGAAAGGAAACTCTGAGAAGACATGAATACTGCCAGCTACCAACCTATGGCTGGTTTAGGAGAAATAGATAGACCCTACGATACCATCAATAGAAAGGAATAGAAAGGAAACTCTGAGAAGATAAGAATACTGCCAGCTACCAACCTGTAGATGGTTGAGGAGAAATAGATCCTACGATACCATCAATAGACTAGCCATAGAAAGAAAGCTCTGAGAAGACAAGAATATTGCCAGCTACCAACCTGTAGATGGTTGAGGAGAAATAGATAGACTCTACGATACCATCAATAGACTAGCCATAGAAAGGAGGCTCTGAGAGGACAGGAATACTGCCAGCTACCAACGTATGGCTGGTTGAGGAGAAATAGATAGACCCTACGATACCATCGATAGACTAGCCATAGAAAGGAAACTCTGAGAAGTAAGGAATACTGCCAGCTACCAACGTATGGCTGGTTGAGGAGGAATAGATAGACCCTACGATACCATCGATAGACTAGCCATAGAAAGGAAACTCTGAGAAGACAGGAATACTGCCAGCTACCAACGTATGGCTGGTTGAGGAGGAATAGATAGACCCTACGATACCATCAATAGACTAGCCATAGAAAGGAAGCTCTGAGAAGACAAGAATATTGCCAGCTACCAACCTGTAGATGGTTGAGGAGAAATAGATAGACCCTACGATACCATCAATAGACTAGCCATAGAAAGGAAGCTCTGAGAAGACAAGAATATTGCCAGCTACCAACCTGTAGATGGTTGAGGAGAAATAGATAGACCCTACGATACCATCGATAGACTAGCCATAGAAAGGAAGCTCTGAGAAGACAAGAATATTGCCAGCCACCAACCTGTAGATGGTTGAGGAGAAATAGATAGACCCTACGATACCATCGATAGACTAGCCATAGAAAGGAAGCTCTGAGAGGACAGGATGCATTATTGCATCTGATACTGCATTGGCCATGGCTCGAAAAGGCTTTGAGGGATGCCAATGGTTCTGGTTCAAATTCACATTAATAGGTACCGCCTAGCAAGAAGCAACCTAGTTTATGATAATTTAAACAGTGAATAATATGTGAAGGTTATTCACATATTAAACAAATTTTAACGCGGGATTCAATCCCGGTTCATGACTGTCAAGAATCAAGCGTGTTACCCTCTCATCCACCGACTATTTTGTGCCAATGGTATCTGGCTCTAGATGTTGATGCACAAGTTTGAAATTCCTTGAAATTGTTTGCACGAAATTTATGCTCGATGACGCTCCATTGTGTTCGACTGGGTAGAAATCATGAAAATTTGGAAATCTGGACATTTATTGGAATTCATTCTCAAGTTCTATAAATTACTCTCCGGCTCTGTGAAATTGACAGGTAATCCTGTTGGAAGATGTCATTGGCAGCAGCGAAGACGGGAGGACTATCTCCCTGGTTTACTACCCCTAACCTAACTTTACCTACTCTCGTCATGGCTTGTTAACACTTGACGCTAAATTAGGGTTAGTAAACCAGTCCAGATATATCCCGCGAAGACATTGATTATGAAGGAATTCAAATAGTATTTTATCATATCGACGTAGAATGGTTCATCTCCGTGTAATGATACTTATGTAGACAATCTCAAGAACCATTGATGAAACTGTCCCCGTTCAGCGCCGCTGAGAAGACGATATTTCGACATGGCGTTACAGAAATCCTGATCTATCAAACTCACTTCGTATTTTCTATGATCCACAGTTTGTGTAGGATGTTAGTTGTTTTTTTATGTAAATAGATACTTTGTATTTTATAATGTTGCATCAATTTTAATGCGCCCTACATTACATGGAGTACAAACGCTGCTCATCCTATATCCCTAGATCAGGAGCCCTTACAGGGTACTATCAGCCGGGCCAGCTGAACCCAGGTTTTTTAGCGAGCTTGTTACTGCTCCCCTCCTCCTTTTTCATCCGGGCTTGGGACCGGCAAAGGCGGTGTTCTGAATCTTGTGAATGTTGTTATTTTTCTTTCAGCGCGTTTATGTCGCATATTGCGCTTCATTGGAAAATGGCGCTGTTGCCATGTTAGTCACCTTGGAAGGGAGCACCGCAGGAAGGTGTGGTCGGACTTCTACCCCTCAATGTCAACTTTCAAAACGCACATAAAGCAATGTTCTTGATAAAGAATAATTGGAGGACCTGGCTCTCTCTAGAATCAGTTTTATCATTGCTGTAAAAGCAATAAAAAACTATATTATTTTGAAAAAGAAACATACGAACTATAAATAGCTTACATTTCCAATAACATATGTTAAAAACATCATGTTTAAATATTAAATTGTATATTTATTTTGTGATTACGCTTTATATAGAAAAAAATTTACCTTTTAAATGACCCTTGATTCCATTCAACAGTGGTAAATACAGCTTTCAGTCTATAATGAGGTATAGAGGTTTGATTGTGTCAGCCACTTGCAGTCGTATGGTTACATATCAGTGAGTTCTGGAACAATGAGATGTTACAACATTGAGTTATGTAATCTCCGGGTGTATACTTATTTCTTCTGATTGGATTGTATAATGATTGGTGTAGGTTTAGTAGCCATGTTATGTAATAGATAGGATATTTATAGAAGCATAGGGCGCCTCTCCCGTCAAAATAAACGTCAAAACCTGACGCCATCTATTGACCGTCGCCGCAACTAGCGGCCTCGGGTCGGTGACAAAGGCACAACACCAGCTTTGGCAAACTGAGAAGCGTCCACCTAGAGACCGTGGTTTCGGGCTAATGGCCCTCGTCAGTCTAGGGCGGACTTTATTCCATGAGATCCACACGGGATCTGATGGAATCTTCACAATCTACCAAAGAGGTGTTTTGTTGGCAAGGTGGCTTGGCCAAATCTATGGCTAGAATATAAAAGGAAAATTTGCCGGGAGGAAATTATTCCATAGAAGCATAGGGCATCTCTCCCGTCAAAATAAACGTCAAAACCTGACGCCATCTATTGACCGTCGCCGCAACTAGCGGCCTCGGGTCGGTGATATATAGATAGGATGTCGTACCCTTTATTTATATCTCATAGATGAACTCTATGGTCTGTCATTTTGTAGCATTGTGGCAACAATTGATTAGATAAAAATGAAAAATTTCTTATTTTTGCTTTTTTTCTTATCCCTAGTACACGTGGTACAGGCCATGATAATCATGGTGGGTAGAAGCAGGCGACTGCTTTTGCTGTAAGTGCACCACATGTCTACACATGTGAAAAGCGGTTCGACTTTGCACTTACAAATGTGCCAGAGCCCCGTTTAGTTACTTTCACTCGCTGGTGGGGTTGGGCTTTTGCAAGAATCGGGCGCAATTGGAGCATTTTTTTTTAAATCAGAAAAAAAGTGCCCGATGTGGGAATCGAACCCGGGTCGTAGCGTTCGAAACCTAACGGTTTACACCATCCGTCCACCGACCCCTGCTTCTGTTTTTATGCTTATGTTTAATACTATAGTGAACTGGGGTGTAAAGGGTTAGATAACAATGAGACGTTTCAGCACGAACTTATGCAAAAATGACGATTTTTTCATCATATATTTCGTTTCTTATATTCAACTAGAACATATTGGGGAATATAGCAAACTGTGCACAGTTAACGTAAGGAAATGGGAAGTACTGAAATACTGTCAACTATCAACCTATGGCTGGTTAATGATAAATTTATAAATCGAAATAATATTTTTAAATTAATCGCGTTTACAGTTATTTAAGCGTTCGAAGATTTTTTAAAATACCAACGATACACGCGACACCTTTCAAAAAGCGAAGAGTTAATTTACTTAGAGAAATCCAATAAACTTGTCGCTTTAAAAAGTGTCAATACATTTATATGTTTATCTACGACCGCTATATCGAAATATCATGTTTTCTTGCCTAGAGAACAGAATTGAAGAATATTACAAAGTTATTTCAAGAGATGACTGTGACAGCCTGAATCAGAAAACAGCCATCAGAATCAGAGAAATGGAAAATAAACGATGTAATGGCCAACAAGATAAGAAAGAAATCAGTCAAAATGGTCAGTACGAGAGCTAAGCACATGGAATGGCTGGCAAAAGAGATCCAATCAGACGAGATATCAGTGCTGATATGAAGATCATCAACAAGAAAATGATCTCAATATCATCAGATGAAAATACTTTAGAAAGAAAGAAGTATTGTTCTGTTGAAAAATACTTTGGTCTTTCGCTGTCTTTCTTAAAACTAAAGAACCGAAAGGCATTCTTAGGCTATTATATAGAGAGAGATAAAACAACAGAAGAGAGAGAAGAGAAAATCTAACAAAAGGTCGTATCGTTATTTGAGAATAGTTCATCCAATAGTTTGGAAATTTATTGCTGAATAGACAGGCAAAATTTTATCTTATTTAGATCATATAAATGCATAGAAAGATAAACCCTTAGTTCACTTTTCGTCTATATGATTAATATACAAAAACACATCTAAAATGTTTCTTTAAAAATAAATAAATAAAAAAAAAGAATAAAAACTATAACCATAGAAACAAAAGTTCAAACTAGACCGTGGTTAATAATCGACCACTAACAAATTTTTGAATCAATTCAGTATAAAAATTCCTTAGAAGTCGACTGGAAAAAATGCTTCCAAGAAGGATTGTCAAAGAAACCCGCCGTTTGATGCAAGAGCCAGTTCCTGGGATCAGCGCAGTTCCAGACGAGGATAATGCCAGATATTTCCATGTCATCTTGGCAGGACCTGCAGATAGTCCTTTTGAAGGAGGAGTGTTCAATCTTGAACTTTTCTTACCTGAAAGCTACCCAATGTCTGCACCCAAGGTCCGATTCATCACCAAAATCTACCATCCAAATATAGACAAACTTGGACGAATATGCATGGACATTCTGATGGATAAATGGAGCCCAGCTCTGCAAATACGGACCATTCTTTTGTCCATCCAGTCTCTACTGAGCTCTCCAAATCCTGACGATCCTCTAGCACCAGACGTTGCACAGACCTGGAAGGAGAATAGGTCGGAAGCCTTTCGAATTGCACGTGAATGGACTCTGAAATACGCCTAAGAACTTTCAAATTTATATCTTCATTATAAAGCATCACACTTTAAACATATATTTGAAAACGTTATGAATCATAAATACTGAATAATAAAAATATATTTAAAAGCTTTCTACTAAAATTCAATAATCACACAAATAAATAATCAAGGAAGAAACGATTTGCAAAGCATTTCTTTTTGTTGTTTAAAATGACCAGCTATTGTTTTAACACTTCATCAGGCCAATGGATCTCCAAAAGCGTGCAATATTTAAATACAAATATAACAGGTAATTTATATATCCAAATATTAAACCGATCAAAAGCAAATTTCTCAGGTTTTTGGTTGATATTTCTCATCTCTATTTTCTTAAATTCTGGTGAAGGTAACAGAATATTAATTAAATAATGCTAGAGGTTTCTGGATATGGGATATCTTCAGATACCTGTAATATTTTTTAGTTAATTTCCAGGAGATTTAAAACAATTTATAGGTAATAATAAGTCTAGTTTCGTTTAGGTAAAGTTTTCACTATTAAAATTTTGTGTCCTGTTGGGCCGTGTGATGTTAATTTAACTAACCCATCAACAAATATAGGAAATCTAAAGACCTAATATCTTCGAAACTATCTGAAAAACTAATTTCCTTCACTGACTCAAATTCTATAACAATAGCTAATGGAAGAACTAGGGGTGACACGCACGGCTCATTCACTTTTATTTCAGAAAGAGGTTCATCGGTTTTGGATTATTTCATGTACACACACGGTTTAACACAGATCATATCGGATATGTGGATCGAAGAACTTTCATATTCAGACCACTTACCAATTGTTTTACAAATTAATACTGGGTATGAAGCTATTAAATCCTCGTACAACAATGAAATACTAACACGAAAATTCATTTGGACGAAAGAAAATGTGGAGATGCTAAAACATAATTTAAGTGATATTGAAGTTGGAAATGAAACCGATATTAACACAGAAACAGCAAATTTTACTAAACAGATCTACACGGCAATGGAATCGGCAAATATAATTAAATTTGCTAAACGACGACACCAACTTTCAAAACCTTGGTATGACAAAGATTGCTATATTATGAAAAAAACGACCAAAGTAAGTTTACAAAGATGTAGGAACTCAAATAACATACACGACCGCCAAAAATATATTGAGGCTAGGAGGGAATATTTTAAGCTCCTGCAAAGAAAAAGAGATGAATTCAATAAGGACAAGAATGAAAGGATAAAGAACGCCAAAGATCCCAAATCCTTCTGGAATGCCATTGCATCCTTCAGAAAAAAAACAATAATACAAGGTGAGATTGATATAAAAGAATGGTTTTTATTTTATAAAAATTTACTGAACAAAGAAAATAAAGAAGCTACTTTTACGGTAAACCAGATGATCGGTTGGAAAGATCCAGATTTAGACGCGGAAATAACCCTTGAAGAGATCCATGATGTAGTAAAAAAACTAGCGAACGGCAAAGCAGTGGGACTCGATGGTATACCAAATGAGTTGCTAAAGAATTTACCAATACCGACTTTAAATAAATTGAAAAACCTATTCAACAAAATAATGTCCACAGAAAAATACCCGCAACTCTGGACGAACTCAATAGTACACCCTATATATAAAAGCGGTGATAAGAATAACCCAAGAAATTACAGAGGGATTGCCCTCTGCAGTAATATATCTAAATTATTTACTACAATACTAAGAAACAGATTAAACAACTGGATAGAAAAAAGAGTGATTATTTTAGAAAACCAAGCAGGTTTCCGTAAGAACCGATCATGCACTGACCACATAATACTACTGAATTCACTCATCCAATTATCTCTGAGAAGAAAACGAGGCAAGCTATATGTCTTCTTCGTCGATTTGACTAAAGCTTTCGACACAGTCCCACATGATTTACTTTGGCAAAAATTGCATAAAATGGGCATTAGCAATAAATTTGTAATGCTGATAAAAAACTTTTACCAAGAAGCTAAGATCACTATCCGATGGAAAGGACAATATTCAAATAATGTGAAAATTAATTCTGGAGTGTTGCAGGGAGAATCACTTTCCCCACTTTTATTTATACTATATATGGCCGACCTAATAGAACTTTATAATAACTCAGCACTTACAGGATTTCATCTCCCTGATTTTGGCGTTTTACACCTACTTATGTATGCGGATGACATAGCCATAATTGGAGAATCGAAAATTAATCTTCAAATTAAAATCAATTTACTAAAGTCTTACCTGGATAAGAACAAATTAGTTTTAAATGAAAATAAGTCCAAAATAATAGTATTCAGAAATGGAGGAAGACCGGCAAGACACGAAAACTGGTACTGGGGTGACACCCCACTGACTGTTGCGTCCAATATTACATATCTGGGATATCCATTCACTTCCACTATTAATAGTAAAAAGGTAGCCCTCTTTTATAAAGCCAAAGCAAATACGGCAATAAATGCAACTATTAGACTGATAAAAAAAGAAAAAATTAACTCATTAAAAGTTGCTCTGAATCTATTTGACTCAGTTATTAAATCAATACTGCTCTATGCGGCCCCTGTGTGGGCTTGGGACAATACGGATATTATAGACCAATTACAGAATACGTTTATCAAAAATTTTCTGAATCTACCAAGATATATACCAGGGTACATTGTAAGGCTGGAAACAGGCAGAATATCTTTGACTTTTACAACGATCAAATTAATTTTGAAATATTTCATTAGATTACAAAAAATGGAAGACAATAGACTACCTAAGCTATGCTGGAATAGATTGAAGGAAATTTCCTTAATGACAAAAAAACCTATAGGATTCTGTAAAAATATCATGGATATCATCAATCATTGTGGACTCACATGGCTAAACTATAGGTTAAATTATGATGACATACAGATCGAACTTCCGAATATACTAAAAATAAAAATTGAACAGCTATTGCAGCAAGATCTGGCAAAATTATCTCTTACGAAAACATACTCAAACTATAGGTTACTTTATGATTCATTTATTCCAGAAAATTACTTTTCATGCAATCTGTCTTCAGCTTTAGTGAGTTTTATTGCACAGATCAGATTAATGTCAACAATGATCAAAGAAAATCATATTTACGCAATTAAGAAAGAAGATTTGTACTGTGGGTTATGTGGAAGTCAGATAACTGATGAAATATACCATTTTATTGCTGAATGCGGGGATCTGGAAGGAGAGAGAAAAAAGATCCTGAAAAGTCTTCCTAGACCGCATTTGAACTCAATAAAGCTAATAAAAACTGTTTCAGATAAGAAAAGTTGGGCAATTGAACTGTTCAACTTTCAAAAAGCGGTTGGGAATAAAATTGCACTCATGGAAGAGAGAAGAACAGGGGCACAATAAAAAGTCACCCTGTTTGACATACCTTGACTGTAAATACTATATTTTCACCTGTTCTCTTATGGTTAATATTGTCTGTAACTCCACGGAGAATCCGTACAGGGCAAGATGCCCTAATAAAGCTGTTTTGTTGTTGTTGTTGTTGTAATTTAACTATGAAGGTTTTGTGGGGGCCGAGAGACTTCCTTCCAGCCTGCTGGGATGACGGACCACGCCGTCGGCAAACATACAAGAGGGGCCATGAAATAGGAGATGACCATCGCTGCGCGGCGCGGCAGATCGGCGGAAGTCAATGAGAACCCAATAGACATTCTAGGGTGTTGTCCTTTTGTCTTCCTCTAAAAATGTAGCTAATAAGTAATACCAATAAACCATAACTTTGAAATACTTTCTGGGCCATCGCTGGACTAATAAATCGACACACCACATTGGGGAAGGAAGTCTCTCGGCCCCCACAGTTTTATGCCTGTTTTATAGTACACTATGGAAGGTTTTTTTCTTCAGTTTATGAAAGGAGTATATCTAGACATGGAAATACTCTGTTGTATATATTTTCTAAATTTTATTAATTGATTGTTCCCACAGAGTATATGTGTAAGATCGCAAGAAAATAGGCGCTAACCATAAGAAGAAAAGTTTTTCTTTGTTTACTATTGTTATAAGTTATTTTTTATATTTTCTCTCTCTTGTAAATCAATAAAATTAAGGTTGACCAATATTCTTAGGATCAGTATCTTCAAAAAAAAAAGTATAATCAAAGTTAATAAATACTGATTCTATTTCAGATTCTGTTGTGATTTTAATTTGGGAGTTCTAACTGTTGTTAGCGAATTTTTTAAAAATCTGTTGCTTCTTATAAAACATGGGAATAATGGATTCCTAACTTATCTATAAGCATTTTTACCACCCACATCCCCTAAAAAGATAAATGGTCAATCGCACAAATTGTTACCGACGATATATCTACTCGTCTAATGAAAGATTGACCAATGAATTTAGAAACTCTGGCCTTAGTTGCTACGTAAATCATCTCATATTTGTATAGGGTGTCCCAAATTTCATTCTAGAAGTGATTTTGATGGGAAACACAACTTTTTATAGAAATTTATTGTTGTCAGAAAAGTGTTATCAGAATAAGACTCGTTCTAGCTTTACAAGTTGAACGGAATGTTTATTTAATACAGTAATCTCCTTTTATACAAGATAGAGATAAAAAGGAAATAGTTTACATAAGTTTTAAAACAATTGACAAATGGCATAATTTTGCATAGTCAATAATAAATAATAAATATAATACGTAGCATTATTATATGTTATTTAACATTACACAACAATTATTCTTTTTAATAATTCATAACGTATAAAGAGGGTGATCATTGGTATAGCATATCGGCAAAATGGCTTCCAAGGTGGCATATATTATCTTCTGTTTGTTTTTTCATGACCATTTTTTAACTATTTTTAATTCTAAGGTACATACCCACAATCCCAAGTCTACCAAAGCCTTTAAGGAGAAAATTAAGTGCTGTTTCAACTAAATTCAGTCATATTTATGAAAAGCATTGGTGGAAATCTTCAACAAAAGAATACAAATATGCCAGCAAAGCCTTAGAAATTATTAACTCGATATACTCTCTATTCCATACATAACCCTAAACTTTATGAATAATTTTTTTAAAATCAGACATTTTTTATTTCAAGTTATGTTTCAAGAAAAATTACTTCTTTCGTAAATTTTGGACACCTTTTATATGAATTGCTGGCCTTTGAGGATTTATTGACCTGATGAAGCGTTACCATGGTAGCCTCTTGAGGCAGATTTCCATTTTAGACAACAAAAAGTCCTTTATGAATATCCCTTCGTTCATTAGGTATATGGAAAATACTCCTTGCCATTGAATGTGTGTATAAAATGAATCTAAAAAGAACAAATTGAAATAAGCCTTAATATGATTTATATTTTGTGTGAGAAGTACCTTATACATACATTTTGTAGTTTGTTTCCTTGTCAAGAAAATAAAAATAAACGTTAATAAAATTTGTAACAATTTTTCGGCAAAGTGTTTCTTTTTATATTGTTGTCCCAACAGTTCATGTTTTTCTTATTATTTCTTGGCGAATAATATTATTACGACGAATAAATTATACACTGGTCCGCAAAATTAAAGGAACAACACATGTTTAAGAAAAGGAAAAGTTATATTAAGGGATATATATCAAGTTTTGGTATATTCAAATGCTTCCATGAATTAAGAGAGTATGTAAAACAGAAAAACAAATAAAGTTGTTTCCAATATGCAAAAGACCACCGTCTACGTTGACTCCGCCTCCAGCACGTGCCTGAGTCTTTCTCAAAGCGTCCTAATTTTACGCTCCACTAGATTTTTATTGAACCTTTTTGTTTTTTAAAGTTTTCGTGGCTTATAGGCAACATTTATCATAAGAAAAAAATAGCAAGCTATTGGAAGGATGGAAGCAGGCCAATCACAGGCAGAAGTAGCAAGATGGCTTGGAGTGACAAGAAACGTTGTCTCAAGGCTTTGGAAAAAATTTCAAACGACAGCTAATGTTACCAGAACACCCGGACAAGGACGGCCAAGGGTCACAACGTTAAATCAAGACCGTTATTTGAGTCTCCTTGTGCGTCGCAATAGAAGAATGACAGCATCGCAACTACGAAGTAACCTCAATGCAGCTACAGGAGTCTTAGTATCAACTGATACAATACGCAGAAGGCTTCACAAGAAGGGCCTCTATGCTCGACGACCCATAATTTGTGTGCCATTCACACCACCTCAAAAGAGAGCAAGGAAACTTTGGTGCAGACAACATGTCGCCTGGAATCCAGATGAATGGAAGCGTGTAATGTTCACTGATGAGTCCAGATTCTCTCTAAACAGCGATTCTCGTCGTGTCTTTGTCTGGAGAGAGGTAGGAACCAGAAATAATCCCCGGAATATGGTTGAAAGGGATCCCTGCAGAAGCCAAGGTTTTATGGTCTGGGCTGGAATCTTCTTGGGCGGTCGCACAGCACTCCATATTTTTCGGCAAGGAACCCTGACTGGACAGAGGTATCGGGACGAGATCTTGGCAGCATATGTGATGCCTCAAGCATTGGAAATGGGAGAAAACTTTCTTCTAATGGATGATAATGCCCGTCCACATAGGGCTGGTGAGGTCGACACTTTTCTCCAAAACCATGCAATTGCTCGGATGAATTGGCCAGCTCGATCCCCAGACCTAAATCCCATTGAGCATGTATGGGACAACCTAGGACGGCGGATCTCATCCCTCCAACCCCCTCCTAGAAACACTCATGAGCAAGAAACAGCCTTTACACAAGAGTGGGCGTTGATTCCACAGGAGCTGATAAACTCCCTAAGTCTTAGTATGGGTCACCGATGTAGAGCCTGTCTATCAGTTGAGGCGATCACACCCCATATTAACAACAATATCCAAGATATGCATGCACTGACTGCAAGAAGATCATTGCTTGACCGGCTGATTTGCATAAAATACGTGTTAGAATTCTTTGATTTCGGGTATTCTAATCAATAATGGAATAATAAATTTGTGTTTAAAATTTCATTGATAAATGTTCAATAAAATTTGAGATAAATGAAAAAAATATGTTGTTCCTTTAATTTTGCGGACCAGTGTACAATTACTTGATTCATAATACAAAGATATTATACATAACGGCGAATAATATTGGTATTTCAATTTTATGCAAGTGTTTACGAACTTTTGGGACAACCATGTATCTCTACAGACCTTATTGCAATGATTAATTGCAGGTCTGCAGAGATAAAAGAAACACTTTCCAAAAATATTAATTGTTACAAATTTCATCAATATATAGATGGCAATTAAATTTATAAATGCTAATAACGTTTTCTATAATGTTTTAATGCCTGATTTCACACTTATAATTCTATGAATTTATTTTTAAATTGTTTAATAATTTCCATTCTTTCATAGAATGGTGATATTCTGTGTCATCACAATTAGATCTCACTGAGGTCGGTCTCGTAATCGCTATTCTCCACCCCCAAATCATCATCCTCATCATCAAGACCAACGTAATATTGAAAAGGAATATTCCAAACATCTTGCTTAATGGCCTTTTCAATCCTAGCTGATTCCGATATTCCAGCAATCCATCCAAAGAGCGTTAGCAATGGAGGATCAGTTAAATCCATATTTTCCTTCCATTCAATTGTCGTAGGTTCTCCAATGCACTTGATCAACATATCGTTGAGAAAGTAAGGATTAGGTTTAAAATATAATTTCACATAGCATTTGCATTCATCTTCTTCCACATTTAATTTCGTCAGATAGCTTAAACAATCTTCTTCTTTTTCTTTCAATATAGCGGCAATGTCTTGATGATTGATAAGTACTTTGGCCCAAAAGTTTGGAATATAACTTATCAATTTATCCCTTTTGTCAAGGTAAAATTTGCTTGTCTTATCAAGCTTCTGGATTTCAACTAGAACCTCTAAGAATCGTTCCTTGGTTCTGGTATTTAGTTGGCAGGAGTCGAGGACTTCTAGAGCCATCTCCATCTCAGGGTCATACTCCGAATCTTCCTCCGAGCTGGAGCCCCCTGAAGTCAGGTCGCTGTTCCGTGAAGAGAGTTTGGAAGAAGAAGACATTTCAAATTGTCTCAGACACACGTGGCATCAATTTCTCCTTTGATGCCATTAGTCTAACAATGACATGGAAATAATTTACTTAAATTAACTATATTAATAATAAAACGGTGCTGGTATTTATAAAAAAAATATATGATCTCTATATTCAATATTGCATATGTTGTATAAATAAAAAAGGCCATTGAGTTAGGAAATGATAACATTCTGTTTTCTTCTCTTTCTTATATATTTTATAATTATTTATTTTATATAAAAAGGAATTTATTTTCAAAAGGCGCGAGGGGATTTATTACACAGTCCAGGGTAATGGTCATATGCATTGCTTCAGAAAATCCATTTGTATTTAGCCTCCTGGAGTGATAAATTTCACAACGCTATCAAATACCTACAGTACTGAACTGCCATACATTTTCGCCTATTAGTTATACACTATAAAAAAACACCGCTCTTACTGCAATAATGAATTAATGGGAGGGCCTGGTTCATCAGTGGTGAAGCCTCCCAGCGGTTTCTCCAGTTTAATCTACCATACCGCTGTAATATTTCGTTTTTCTGTTTTTCTTTCATACTGATACTGAAGATGATCTCTTGGAAATGGTAATTTAAAAAAATATGGACATAAGCTTTGAGTACAGTAGAAAATACATATTTGTTTGCCCCCACACATATGCTTTTACACAAAATTTAACAAGTATTGATCAAATTTTAACAGAATATTAAATTGTTTCCAAAAGGAGTCAATGTCATAGTCTGATCCAGAGAATATGCAAATTATCTAAAATTCAACAAAGTTGCATATTTTTAGATTCTATAATTAGATATTTATTACTATCTCTACCTCAATTTAATATTTTATATATATATAAATAAATAATTAAATTAATTCCTAATTTCACTGGTGATTATGGCGATTTTAAAACAATTTCCATCCAATAATATAAATTTTGAGAGGTGTATGGGAGGAGGACGAAAAATATTTGTGAAGATAGTATACTGGCACAGTGATGAAATAATAGTGCACAAAAAAAACGCCAGGGAGACTAGTCTATTTATATTTTAAATGATGTATTAGATGTGAATGGGATTGTTAATTGACCAAGGGTTTCTTCTTGTCAAATTTATGATGTGATTATTGTTATCAGATAAATAGATAAGAATATCATATGGGCCCAAAATGTCGAGCACGTGGATTTTTGAGCTTTGAAAGATATAAAAAATAGTTAAAAACTGGATATAAGTAGATTGACGTTTGACAAGTTTTACCGAAAATGTTTCTTTTTACAGAACGAAAAATCGCAATTTTTTAAAGGAAATATAACGATTATTCCTATTTTTAGGGATCAATTATAAAATAATGAAATGTGAAGAGTAATGATGAAAGGAAAAATAAAAGTATCCTTTCATACTTTATCCCTAAGGATAGGAATAATCGTTATTTCTCCATAAAATAAATTGCGATTTTTCGTTCTGTAAAAATAAACATTTTCGGTAAAACTTGTCAAAGGTCTTTCTATAATCATAAGTCGCATTATATTGAATATAAGTAGATTGAGTTCATTAAAAAAAATTGCTCCCTAAACAGATCTGAACACTGGTTTGATTGTGACAGATCAGGTCAGTGTAGAATACAACATAATTTGGCCCTATACATGAGTTGTGAATTCATACTGAGTTGAGTGTTTAGATTTCTAACAGAAATTTCAGACTCTAGATCACTTGGCAGAATGGAGACCGAGGAGCCAGCTAGATAGCCAGATAAGCCATATTACTTACTCAACCAGTGATGAGCCAGAGAGAATGCGTTGGATTTCTGAAAATGAACCAAGGGCTAAAGTCTTCGAGGGGAATTACTATGTAAACTTTTCCATTCACATTCCTGTATATTTAAAATGTAGCATTATTACAACAACAACAACAACAAAAGCCTTTATTGAGGACCTCTCGTCCTATAAAGGATTCGCCAGTTTACAGAGTAATTGAAGAGAAGAGAACTAAGAATACAGAGAGAAACCTATAAGTAGTAGGTATAGTGTAGTATTTTCTACACGGTAAAAATGTAGCACTATTTTTTAAAATGAATACAGCACATTTCTTTTGACTATAAATTTAATTGAAAATATTTTAGAGATGCTTATAAAAATATATTTTTATATTAAATAATTTTCTACTGCGCCCTTTCTGGATTGATTAAATTTATGGGAGGGCCAGGCCATAGTGGTGAATTGGTTTATGTGCACATGTGTGGTTGTTTGATTAAAATATGTAAGTGAATTTATTTATTGCATGATATGGTAAACTGATTGAATATATATAGTTGGAACGGCGCAATTTTAAGTAATAGAGGACGAAAATCGAAAATCTCTTCGCCTTACTGCTGACGGTTAATTCTGCGCGTCATAGTCACCAGTTTCATAGCTATAAGGGAAAAAATGAGTTAAGATTTTTTTTTGGCAAACGAGGGTATAGTAATTCAAGTCATATTTCATTTACAAGGGCAAGAAAGAATTGAAGGCGTCCTAAAAGGTGTAACTATTTACTTTTCATTTTTCTGTCATAAAAAAAAAAAAAAGTTCATAATCAGATTAATTTTGTGTGAACTTTTTTCAATATTCTAACGAGGATTGGTTAAACATGGACTGATTCAAAACCAAGCTCTATGTGTGTGGCGCATATTATTTTCGAGAGAGAGAATTTTGTATTTTTAATTTAGAAATTAATGAGGGTCCACTTTAATATATAGGCAGGTATGCATATTTTACTTGATTTGAAAAGTAATTCCATTGGCTCAAATATATTTAATAGGATTTAAACCAACTATTGCTCTAAATTATTTCAGTTTGAAGTCAATTTTAATAGTTGAAATATATATAAAATAATTATGGGTTCAGATCCCAAATTAAAACTTCATTTAGTTTGTATAAAGAAGAAATGCAAAAAATTGTGTATATAGATTTCGGTATTTTCGAAATATATTTTTTTCCTAAAAAAAAAAAAATATATTTTTTTAACCTTAATGGTCAATTGTCAAACATAAAATGCATTTTGACTAACAATTCTTATCCAAACAAATAAAATATCATCATATTACTCTATCCGTTAAGGTATATTTAATTTCATTAAAATATTTGTATAGTTAATAAAATAGTTTATTTTTTAATTTAATATTTGATAGGTAATGTACCAACATATAACCTTTATTGCTTTGCTTTAAACGTGTAATGTAATATATATAAAAAAAATAATTGCCGTATAATCGTGAAATTTTATTTAGACAAAACACTTTTTAAACGAAGGTTTTGTTTTTTGTAAGTGGAAATGAGCCTAATGTTGACAATTTTCTCATATAAAACACTCCTATTTATTCAATTGTTTCATTAAAATATAAACATACTAACGTGCCGGCATTGTTAGAAGTCAAGTTATCAAAATTTGTTATTTGTCGGTGTTGGATTTTAAAAAACGTTTGTCAAATATGTCATAATATTATCGAGCCTCATTAATTTACCGAAAATAAAGTTGTGGGTAATGAGATATGCCATTGTAAACTCTCCTTTAGATTTAACAAAGTTCAAGGATATTTGGTGGATTTGTGTTCTTTTTGTTGTTAATTGTTGAATATGTTTAACACATTTAGATAAAATTTCATTGGTGAAATCTAATTTGGGTTTATCTTTCTTACATATATTTATGTGTATGAAAACAAATTTATAAAAATCTGTTCCAAATATTATCAAAAGTAAAAAAAGATTGAATTCTATATGTTTAATTATTTAGAGAATCATGAGTGTTTTTTAAATTTACATTATTCAAAGGAAGTGCATTTATTAATCTGGCAGCTGAAGTTAGGTCATTGCACTGTTTAAAGCAATCTCACTTCCATTTGGATTTTCCTAATGAGTCATATTTAATGTTGGTCAAAACTTTTATTATGGTATCTTTGAAAAAAATATTTTATTTATGGTTGCTGAATATATTTCTTAATTAAGAAAAAGTATTTTGTTTATAAATCAATAAATAATTATAGAAATAAGAAAATATATTTTAATTGAAGTTTTTTTTTAAATGCCTGTAAATATTTTCTTCTTCAATGATCATATTGAACAGATTGACATGAAAGTCTGCTCAATGTCACATTTTAAAATTGAAATTTACATTAAGAAATGAAAATATTAAAGCACAAATGTTTCATTCACACATAAAGCAAACTTCTATTGTCCTTACTGCGATGAAAAATTTGGAAGGGCTTGGCTCATTAGTGGTGAACCCTCCCAGCAGTTAGGCTAACTTAATCTACCAGATTGCTTCCCCCATGAGCTCTAATACTGTATTGGATGATTCTGGTTATACAATAGAACCTCCATGAGAGGACACTCGTGCTAGAGGACACCTCTCTATAAAGGACACAAGGTAATAAGACCAAATCCAAATAATGCTGTTACCGAAACGTCACACACTATTTATTTATTTGGATTTGGTCTTATTACCTTGTGTTTATAATCTATAATCCAAATTGTGCCTTATCAATCTATAAAGGACAGTTTTCATTTGTAAAATTACCATTTTTACTATTTAACAACTCTCCAGTAAGAGGACACCTCTCTCTAAAGGACACTTAAGCTCTGCAATTAGGTGTTGTCTTTTACAGGGAGGTTCTACTGTATATGCAGCACTGAAGGGTGGAATCATAGAAATGGTATTCAAGCTACTATATGGACATTAGTTTTTAGGACAGTAGAATTACATATAAATATTTGCATGAGGCAATGCTCTCTTCCACAAACAATAAGAACAAGGCCCTTTAGGCATAATTCAATTATAGACCAATAACGCCCCATCTATATACAAGAAATGAAAAGCATTAAAGCACTAATGTTTTACTCACTTTTGTACCATTTTTCTCATTTCTAGGTATAAACAATTTTTTTGTTGGCCCCACACTATGTTGGAATTAGGGCCTGCAATCCCAAGATCTAGTTTCCTGGGTTCCCAGGTTTACTGTTGTTGTTGTTGTCGTGTCCAAAGAAGAGTCTCAGATGTCTCCATGCATCTCCATCACAGCAGCAGCAATATGCACTATCTTGGGTGTATAAAGCTGCTGCTCTGGGTCTAAGTCAATTTTGGAAAATAGGTGCCGTTGCCATGTTAGTCACCTTGGAAACGAACCAGAATTTGGTCGAATATTCCAAGGGTCCAGGGGGGACCGCAGGGAGGTGTGGTCGGACTTCTCCCCCCAGGTTTACTGGTTTGTGCATAGAAATCAGCACAAAAATATTTTTTCTTTTTTTAACATATTTGTAATCAAATAGAGGATGAGATAGCACACTTTGACGTTTTGTTTACACAGCTGCATATCGGCTTTTTTTTTTTTTTCCTGAGAGATTTGATATGATTTTTCTGCAACAATAACAAAGGGTTATTCTGTAAGCTCTCTCCAAACTGGTGTCCTTTAGAAGGAGTATGCATTAAGAATAAAGTTTGTCGCTCTGCTGACACATTTGGTGAGAAGGTCGTTTGAGAGCTTCAGATGGAGAAAGGAAAATGGCAACTTTTCAGCCTTACGCTGGATGAATTGACGTCAGAGAAGCAAGCGTTACCTGAACATTGATACCCATAGCCGTACCAAGGTGTGGAATCTTGGCTTGGCTCGAATGTTTGGAGTACACCCATACCTCGCTTTGCGTCGGGGTTACGTTCCAAAAAAACACGACGCAAAGTGAAAATATATGAAGGCGCAATCAAAAACAAAGGTGTTGCCATATTTTAGGAAAAAAAAATTCAAAAAAAAAAAAATTAAAAGACTCTAACCAAAACAACGCAACTTCGAAAATCTAACGACGCACAGTGAAAATCAGTAAAAATTAAGCAGCGACACAACTTCGAAAAAACGCAAAACGAAACGACGCAAAGCGAGGTATTGGTGTATTTTCTTCTGGGCAATGCAAATGTCATTTAGTGCTAAGCTCTTGGAGTTTGGAATCTGTGTGTGTGACAATTGATGGATGTGCTATGATGGTAAAATTGGGTGACATTGTTGATCCACTGCAACAACTCTGCTACAGGCATAGTTTGCTGTGATGGATGTACTTGATGCTAAGAAGAAAGAGATTATTATTGTTCCTGAATTTGTTCCCAAAACTGTAGATGAATCTGACCTTTCCGTGGATGACAATGAGGACACTTCTCCCTTTAGCGCTAGCCTAGAGGTAACACATCTCTCATTTCCAGAAGCAATTTATCTACAATCTCCAGTATTTTCAAATAAAAATATAAATAAAGCGACGAAAAAAAAACTTGTGTGGTTGTGAAATTGTTCAAACAATCACCACTGAAAATGAGATTTTACTGAACTAAATGTGGCAAGAGAACATCACCACCAGTATGTCTTGACTGCAGAACTCTCTGGGATAGTTCATTGAACATGTCCGTCTAACTGATGAAGATTTTGATACGATGCAAACAATTTCTGCACTGAAACCAATTTCAGGTAGCTGTGGTAGCTATCTGTAAATGCGACACTACGCTTTTGACTGCCAAAGCAACAATTTTCTTCTAGAGAGCTGCAAGCACAATCTCATTCTTTCAGTAGAGATTTGTAAAAATTCTCATTGAGAGAATTTTAGAAGATCAATTCAATAAGACATCTTTCATCCTACTACTAAACAGGTACTAAACAGGACCTTTGGGAGAGGCCGCTGCTCATCATAAAACAGCTCGAGGAGCATGAACTCATGGAATTCGTGTAATCTTTACACAAGGGGATAAGAAACAACAGCATCTGTCATCCTTCACACAATATCTGCATAATCCACAAGTACAGTTTAAAAGAGAAGATGGTCAAAGACTGTTGCATGAAATTGATTTTGCATCTTAAACCATTACAAGAACAAATGGCCGAAGTAGGAATTCCTAAGTGCTGCAAGTTATGGAGGGATTAGATTCTAGTTCAAAATTCCGTTAAAGAAAGTCATATGACAATTACAGTATGACCTCTATACCTCCCAATATAAGGCTATTTTCTTTTAATTCAACTACTTATAATTCAACACAGACTTCAACCTAAAATTCTGATCCCTAGGGTTATTGAATTAAATAAGTTGGACTGCATGATATGTCAATTTTTCAGAGCTATGTATATTTAGTACTCGCTTGTATCCAATTAAAAAAAAACTTCAACAACAGTAATTTTAAATTATAGTTACAATTACAATTATTTTATTTCCAAAGAGCTATATCCCGCAAGGGATACTTGCGCCAAACAAGGAGAAAAGTTTATTTACATAAGTTATTTACATTATTCAACGCATGAAAACATTAGAGATCCAGATTTTGTAGAAAGCTTAGAATGTATTTACAAAATGAATTGAACTTTAAATATGATTTTTTTATCGGAAATCAAATCGTTAAGTTCACAAACAACTAGTTCATTCTTCATTCTATAATCTTGAAATGCTGGGCATTCGATCAGTAGATGTCTTGAGGTTTGTTCCTCAATACCACAAAAGCAACTTGAATTCTCCACTGCCTTTGATTGTTGTTACTATGAAATCTACAATTGTTGTTGCGATGACTGAAATCCTTAATTGTTGCTATAACAGAAATCTTTGATTGTTGTTACTATGAAATCTACAATTGTTGTTGCGATGACTGAAATCCTTAATTGTTGCTATAACAGAAATCTTTGATTGTTGTTACTATGAAATCTACAATTGTTGTTGCGATGACTGAAATCCTTAATTGTTGCTATAACTGAAATCTTTGATTGTTGTTACTATGAAATCTACAGTTGTTGTTGCGATGACTGAAATCCTTAATTGTTGCGATGACTGAAATCCTTAATTGTTGCTATAACTGAAATCTTTGATTGTTGTTACTATGAAATCTACAATTGTTGTTGCGATGACTGAAATACTTAATTGTTGCGATGACTGAAATCCAAAATTGTTGCTATAACTGAAATCTTTGATTGTTGTTACTATGAAATCTACCATTGTTGTTGCAATGACTGAAATACTTAATTGGTGCGATGACTGAAATGTTGAATTGGCGTAGCGCGCTCTTACTGAATTGTTACTTCCAATTGTTAATTGCTTTTAGCACAGATCATTTCAGTCACCACTTCTGTTCTCCTTTATACATTCTCACTTCTTCCACTGATATCTCTCTCTCTCAGTACTTTTGTCTGAAGATGGTAACAACGCTGTTACCGAAACGTCACACACTATTTATTTATTTGGTCTTATTACCTTGTGTTTATAATCTATAATCCAAATTGTGCCTTATCAATCTCTCTCTCTCTCTTCAATTCTTGCTTCTCCTCTGATTGTTTCAGTTATCTCCTAGTCACTTATTGGACCTTCCAACCTCATTATTCCTTCTAGACTTTGGTAAGGTGAAGATGTTTTTTTTTTCCACGACTCTGTGTAAGAAAGCCAAGTGCTGGGACTATCAGAAGTCTCTCTGTCTATATAAATGCAAACCTCACTTTGGAGGCACAGTAGCCAACCTCTCTGTAAAGAACATCTGGTTGTATATAGCCAAAGAGAGAGGTGTCATCTTACTGGAGAGCTGATAGACAGTTTAAATTATCATTTTGGCAATGAAAAGTGTCCACTGTAGAGAGGTGTCATCTTACTGGATAGCTGATAGACAGTTTAAATTATCATTTTGGCAATGAAAAGTGTCCACTGTAGAGAGGTGTCATCTTACTGGATAGCTGATAGACAGTATAAATTATCATTTTGGCAATGAAAAGTGTCCACTGTAGAGAGGTGTCATCTTACTGGATAGCTGATAGACAGTATAAATTATCATTTTGGCAATGAAAAGTGTCCACTGTAGAGAGGTGTCATCTTACTGGATAGCTGATAGACAGTATAAATTGTAATTTTGGCAATGAAAAGTGTCCACTGTAGAGAGGTGTCATCTTACTGGATAGCTGATAGACAGTTTAAATTATCATTTTGGCAATGAAAAGTGTCCACTGTAGAGAGGTGTCATCTTACTGGATAGCTGATAGACAGTATAAATTATCATTTTGGCAATGAAAAGTGTCCACTGTAGAGAGGTGTCATCTTACTGGAGAGCTGATAGACAGTTTAAATTATCATTTTGGCAATGAAAAGTGTCCACTGTAGAGAGGTGTCATCTTACTGGATAGCTGATAGACAGTATAAATTATCATTTTGGCAATGAAAAGTGTCCACTGTAGAGAGGTGTCATCTTACTGGATAGCTGATAGACAGTATAAATTATCATTTTGGCAATGAAAAGTGTCCACTGTAGAGAGGTGTCATCTTACTGGATAGCTGATAGACAGTATAAATTGTAATTTTGGCAATGAAAAGTGTCCACTGTAGAGAGGTGTCATCTTACTGGATAGCTGATAGACAGTATAAATTATCATTTTGGCAATGAAAAGTGTCCACTGTAGAGAGGTGTCATCTTACTGGATAGCTGATAGACAGTATAAATTATCATTTTGGCAATGAAAAGTGTCCACTGTAGAGAGGTGTCATCTTACTGGATAGCTGATAGACAGTATAAATTGTAATTTTGGCAATGAAAAGTGTCCACTGTAGAGAGGTGTCATCTTACTGGATAGCTGATAGACAGTTTAAATTGTAATTTTGGCAATGAAAAGTGTCCACTGTAGAGAGGTGTCATCTTACTGGATAGCTGATAGACAGTTTAAATTGAAATTTTGGCAATGAAAATGTCCACTGTAGAGAGGTGTCATCTTACTGGATAGCTGATAGTTTAAATTGAAATTTTGGCAATGAAAAGTGTCCACTGTAGAGAGGCGTCATCTTACTGGATAGCTGATAGACAGTTTAAATTGTAATTTTGGCAATGAAAAGTGTCCACTGTAGAGAGGTGTCATCTTACTGGAGAGCTGATAGACAGTTTAAATTGTAATTTTGGCAATTAAAAGTGTCCACTGTAGAGAGGTGTCATCTTACTGGAGAGCTGATAGACAGTTTAAATTGTAATTTTGGCAATGAAAAGTGTCCACTGTAGAGAGGTGTCATCTTACTGGAGAGCTGATAGACAGTTTAAATTATATTTTTGGCAATGAAAAGTGTCCACTGTAGAGAGGTGTCATCTTACCGGAGAGCTGATAGACAGTTTAAATTATAATTTTGGCAATGAAAAGTGTCCACTGTAGAGAGGTGGCATCTTACTGGAGAGCTGATAGACAGTATAAATTATCATTTTGGCAATGAAAAGTGTCCACTGTAGAGAGGTGTCATCTTACTGGAGAGCTGATAGACAGTTTAAATTGTAATTTTGGCAATGAAAAG
This sequence comes from Cordylochernes scorpioides, assembly GCA_030710605.1. Taxonomy (NCBI): domain Eukaryota; kingdom Metazoa; phylum Arthropoda; class Arachnida; order Pseudoscorpiones; family Chernetidae; genus Cordylochernes; species Cordylochernes scorpioides. Next base: position 1,475,253 of record CP092871.1, on the reverse strand, counting down.
TGTCCACTGTAGAGAGGTGTCATCTTACTGGAGAGCTGATAGACAGTTTAAATTGTAATTTTGGCAATGAAAAGTGTCCACTGTAGAGAGGTGTCATTTTACTGGAGATCTGATAGACAGTTTAAATTATATTTTTGGCAATGAAAAGTGTCCACTGTAGAGAGGTGTCATCTTACCGGAGAGCTGATAGACAGTTTAAATTATAATTTTGGCAATGAAAAGTGTCCACTGTAGAGAGGTGTCTTCTTAGCTAATAATTATTACAAATTTTGCCCATGAAAACTGTCCACTGTAGAGGGGTATCCTTTAGCAAAGATGTTCTCTCATGGAGGTTTCACTACACTACAAATATTAATAAAAACCTTACATTGAATTCTTTGTACATGTTCTCTACTGACGTGGTGTCGGGGGAGAATCAATACCTAGCATTTCAATGGAATTCAGTTAAGTGGTAAACAGAAGTCCTGTAATGTTCTAACTGATGAACAAGTTAATCTTGATATATAAAGGATTGTGCTTGGATCTCACACATTTGTTTGTAAAGCCTGAATATACATGAAAACTCTCATATAATTGAATGTGCTAAGAAAGGACTTTGTTATAGGGAGATCTTCAATTATAAAGAGTTTAATGTGAATGATTTTTTTGAATTTTGTTATAATTTTTTTCTCTCTCAATGTTTTATGTCACAAAGTTGCACACTCATAGTTCATTCTCTTTTTCTTCCTTGAAGTGTATTTGATGGGGGCCTAGCCCGGATATTGAGTCAAGTGGCCGCTATCTCCAGTGTACACAGATAACATCTCCCCCTCTCCTTGACTGTGGGATTATTGGGTGGGTACTGGACACCGTAGCAGCAAACATGACATGGTTTGTTTCACTAGACCTGAAACCACTCCAACCATTCAAAGAAACTGCTTTCAAATCATCTTCACTACAAATAAAACCTATTATCAGAATGCTCCGTCACTTCTCTGCTTTCTAACCCACCACTTGGCTTGTCTAGGCAAGCTCAAGAAGACCCTGTTCACGTTGTTGTTTCTTATCCCCTTTTGTAAAGATTACATCAATTCCATGAGTTCATGCTTCTCAAGCCTGTTCATTTATTCAGAGAATCCTGCAAGATTTGCTTATAAAACTTCAGAATATATGGATCAAGTTATTCATAGACCCTGTTGACTGATTCTATGAATAAGTTGATCCACATATATTGTGAGGTTTTAAGCAGATTCTACGGGATTCTCCTGTACTTATAGTTTCACTCTCTCCTGTGTCAACCAAGGAGGCTTTTTCTGATATTGCTGTGAACTGCTCATGTTTCAAATGACGAGCTGCTAGCGGGGAGAGAACAGATGCTTCATTAAAACTGAATTGGATAGGTGATGTGCTAAGACATGATGGCCTTCTATAAATATTGCTTGAAGCAGCTAGGACAATAGGGTGGTGTCCTTGTACTACATTGGGGGACCAAGTTGAGAGAGAAACCAGCTGAAGATTAAGGTTCTTGGAGGAGTCTGATTGAAGAGTCTCTTAGCACTGATTCACCTAAATAATCCTCCATATCATGGCAATGAACAACTGTGATGATCCTCTTGTAATACACATTATGTAAGATAGATCCTTTCCCATGTGGAGGTTCCTGAAAATAAGCAAGCTGATACCCATACCAAACTTAAGTCAAGGGAGGCAGTCATTTAAGATATTGGCCTAAATGAAAGTGATCACTAAACTTGCAATAATACAGAATGGAAGAGAAATCCATAGATCATAAGTGGTGTACAAGGGCCAGGAGAAATTATGGAAGACGACCTAAATAGAAAAGACAATGCTCTCACAATTAAGAATGGAATACCTGAAAACTCTGGTACCAAAACTGCACAACATTTAATCAGCTGTTTAGGGGTTCAATGGAGTTGTGCAATAAACCTTCTTTGGAGGCAGTTAATGTGCTAGAGGTGGGGTAGATAAGAACAAGCAGGTTCGAATGCTTGGCTCACAGTCTGATAGTTGGAGTGTGGGCGCAGGTGGGGAAGCCATGGAGATACACAATTGTGGAATAGAGCCCATCACCTGCCATGCCTTCAACCACGACCAGTCACGTAGGTGCCAGCACAGCCGTAGTGGTGGCAGTCAGGCTGACGTGCTGTGTGACAGAACTGGCCCTGTCCCCCAACAGCCACGAGGTGCATATCTACAAGAGGACAGAGGACATGAAGTTTGCCAACAAAGAGGTCCTCTCACAGCACGACCTCCGGGTCACCAGCATTGACTGGGCACCCCGCACCAACCGCATTGTCACCTGCTCAGCAGTAAGTGCTGTTGTCAAACTTGATGGCAAAAACAACAAACATTCCTATTTTGACCCTAAAGTTGATCCAGCCTGCAATCATAAGGTCCACAAGACCCAATTTATGTTAGGTTATATCAGTGTTGTTGTCAGACAGCCAGACAAAAGTGCTTCACTTGACAATTAAGTCACTTATGGATTAGGCCTTTCTTATCTATAATCCAATCTCATCACCTCTTTGCTTAATTTAAAAGATTTCAAGAGTCCTCAAGGATCTCAAAAAAAAAAAATCATAAAAGCTAGTGCTCATTTACAGGTTTGCATTTTATATTTGAATTTTGATGTTTTGTGATGTTGTTGAATGTATCTATAGCCTCTGTTCAGCCAGCAGACTGACAGCTCTCTGCTATCCATAGCCTCTGTTCTGCCAGCGGACTGACAGCTCTCTGCTATCTATAGCCTCTGTTCTGCCGGCAGACTGACAGCTCTCTGCTATCTATAGCCTCTGTTCAGCCAGCGGACTGACAGCTCTCTGCTATCTATAGCCTCTGTTCAGCTGTCAGACTGACAGCTCTCTGCTATCTATAGCCTCTGTTCAGCCAGCAGACTGACAGCTCTCTGCTAGCTATAGCCTCTGTTCAGCTGTCAGACTGACAGCTCTCTGCTATCTATAGCCTCTGTTCAGCCAGCGGACTGACAGCTCTCTGCTATCTATAGCCTCTGTTCAGCCAGCAGACTGACAGCTCTCTGCTAGCTATAGCCTCTGTTCAGCTGTCAGACTGACAGCTCTCTGCTATCTATAGCCTCTGTTCAGCCAGCAGACTGACAGCTCTCTGCTATCTATAGCCTCTGTTCAGCTGTCAGACTGACAGCTCTCTGCTATCTATAGCCTCTGTTCAGCTGTCAGACTGACAGCTCTCTGCTATCTATAGCCTCTGTTCAGCTGTCAGACTGACAGCTCTCTGTTATCTATAGCCTCTGTTCAGCTGTCAGACTGACAGCTCTCTGCTATCTATAGCCTCTGTTCAGCCAGCAGACTGACAGCTCTCTGCTATCTATAGCCTCTGTTCAGCTGACAGCTCTCTGCTATCTATAGCCTCTGTTCAGCCAGCAGACTGACAGCTCTCTGCTATCTATAGCCTCTGTTCAGCCAGCAGACTGACAGCTCTCTGCTATCTATAGCCTCTGTTCAGCCAGCAGACTGACAGCTCTCTGCTATCTATAGCCTCTGTTCAGCCAGTAGACTGACAGCTCTCTGCTATCTATAGCCTCTGTTCAGCCAGCAGACTGACAGCTCTCTGCTATCTATAGCCTCTGTTCAGCTGTCAGACTGACAGCTCTCTGCTATCTATAGCCTCTGTTCAGCTGTCAGACTGACAGCTCTCTGCTATCTATAGCCTCTGTTCAGCCAGCACTGACAGCTCTCTGCTATCTATAGCCTCTGTTCAGCTGTCAGACTGACAGCTCTCTGCTATCTATAGCCTCTGTTCAGCCAGCAGACTGACAGCTCTCTGCTATCTATACCCTCTGTTCAGCCAGCAGACTGACAGCTCTCTGCTATCTATAGCCTCTGTTCAGCCAGCAGACTGACAGCTCTCTGCTATCTATAGCCTCTGTTCAGCCAGCAGACTGACAGCTCTCTGCTATCTATAGCCTCTGTTCAGCCAGCGGACTGACAGCTCTCTGCTATCTATAGCCTCTGTTCAGCCAGCGGACTGACAGCTCTCTGCTATCTATAGCCTCTGTTCAGCCAGCTGACTGACAGCTCTCTGCTATCTATAGCCTCTGTTCAGCTGTCAGACTGACAGCTCTCTGCTATCTATAGCCTCTGTTCAGCCAGCTGACTGACAGCTATCTGCTATCTATAGCCTCTGTTCAGCTGTCAGACTGACAGCTCTCTGCTATCTATAGCCTCTGTTCAGCCAGCAGACTGACAGCTCTCTGCTATCTATAGCCTCTGTTCAGCTGTCAGACTGACAGCTCTCTGCTATCTATAGCCTCTGTTCAGCCAGCACTGACAGCTCTCTGCTATCTATAGCCTCTGTTCAGCTGTCAGACTGACAGCTCTCTGCTATCTATAGCCTCTGTTCAGCCAGCACTGACAGCTCTCTGCTATCTATAGCCTCTGTTCAGCCAGCAGACTGACAGCTCTCTGCTATCTATAGCCTCTGTTCAGCCAGTAGACTGACAGCTCTCTGCTATCTATAGCCTCTGTTCAGCTGTCAGACTGACAGCTCTCTGCTATCTATAGCCTCTGTTCAGCCAGCAGACTGACAGCTCTCTGCTATCTATAGCCTCTGTTCAGCTGTCAGACTGACAGCTCTCTGCTATCTATAGCCTCTGTTCAGCCAGCAGACTGACAGCTCTCTGCTATCTATAGCCTCTGTTCAGCTGTCAGACTGACAGCTCTCTGCTATCTATAGCCTCTGTTCAGCTGTCAGACTGACAGCTCTCTGCTATCTATAGCCTCTGTTCAGCTGTCAGACTGACAGCTCTCTGCTATCTATAGCCTCTGTTCAGCTGTCAGACTGACAGCTCTCTGCTATCTATAGCCTCTGTTCAGCCAGCAGACTGACAGCTCTCTGCTATCTATAGCCTCTGTTCAGCTGTCAGACTGACAGCTCTCTGCTATCTATAGCCTCTGTTCAGCTGTCAGACTGACAGCTCTCTGCTATCTATAGCCTCTGTTCAGCTGTCAGACTGACAGCTCTCTGCTATCTATAGCCTCTGTTCAGCTGTCAGACTGACAGCTCTCTGCTATCTATAGCCTCTGTTCAGCCAGCAGACTGACAGCTACTGGGTGACATAAAGTGTCAGGGTAGATGAAACATTTCTCTGAATAATCCTTGTAACTATCAAGGAAAGTCCTCATTGTGGACCACTGCCCTACTGATGGTTTACTGTCTTCAAGTATTGGTTAAGAACCTTGTCCCAATACTGTCATAATGAGATCTTGTTGGCCATTAAGAGAGAGATGGTCAGGGAGAGAGTGTTGCAGGACAGGAATGCCTACGTGTGGACCTACGCCAACAGCAAGTGGAAGCCCACCCTGGTTCTCCTCCGTATCAACCGAGCAGCTACCTACGTCAGGTGGTCTCCACAAGGTGATTGCTACTGTTAGACACAGCCTATATTTGCACTATTTAGTACATGAGTGTAGATGCATGTGCTGAGTGGTAATGTTTAGACCTGGGCAACAAATTCTTCAGGTTCCAATATCCATCCTATTCTCCACCTAAGGATGGGTCTCCTCTTTCCTAAACCATTGCATTCTATTTGAGGGAAACAAAATTTGTGAATTCCAACTGAATATAACAAGTGTGCAGCTCCCTACCCCAGAAAACACCCTGGCTTCCACCAAGTTGGAAAATGCCACATAAAGTGTGTGGCTTCAAAAGGAAACTACTTTGAAGGATATTGGATACCTCAAATTCAAGTGGTGTAGTTTCTTTTTAAGCCTAGTGTTGTTACTTTGTGGTGATCATTCTTGGCTCTTGTTCTGTTGCTTGCCAGTAGTTACACCAGGATATATCTGGCTTCTTTAAAATATTCATTTTCCTCCTTGTTGTTGTTTCTTATCCCCCTATGTAAAGATTCCACAAATTCCATGAGTTCATGCTCCTCAAGCTTATTTATGATAAGCAGCCAAAGGTCTTGTTTAGGGCATCAAACACAACCCAAAATGTGTTCTGGAGCTGCTGGTGCCAAATTTTGGTCAAGTGGGGTAGATTTTGTTATTATTTTCTATCCTCAATGGCTTGAGATGGCCTGTTCTAAATCTTGTTAGTGTTGTTTGATGTTGTCTGAGGTTCAGAGCTGCTCTTGGACCCACTTCACTGTACCAACTGTGCTTAGGTGGGATCCTCTAGTTCTTGTTATTTTCCTCCTTGTAGGAAGGCTTTTGGCAGTCACCATCTCTTTGTTGTTACTCAACACTGGGGGAATTTCTGCCATGTCATTCTCCATCCAGATCCTTCCTTCCTCTCCTACAGATACTGCCTGTCATACTTCCTCTGACCCAGTTGGCCTCTTTGTTTCAACTTGTAGGACTTCAAAGGAAAACTTTTGTAACAACTATATTGGACCACACAATATGAGCTCAATGTTTGTTAGCGTTCAAATAGACTTTTGATGACCATATGGACTAATATTATCTAATTTGATCTGTTATTAGATCCATATAGTTTTCTCTGCAGTGCTTGATACAGAAGTGGTTTGCCAGTGCCTTCTTCCATCTATACTGTTGGCCAACTAAATTTAACTTTTGCATTTGAGTAATTTCTCCCTCTGAGAACAAGAGAATGTCTTTCATGACAAGAATGAAGTCGAAAGCTTATCCCAACTTTCATTAGATCTTCTTTTGTGTTAGCCATCCCATTAGGATGTTGCCTGTCCTCTACCAGAGTTGTACTTACACTGGAAGAGGTACAAATAGGAGTTTTTCCGTTCATTGGGATTGAGACCAAATGGTATTTCTCAAAACCTTCCAGTACTTTAAAGGACATGATGGCATAGAACATATAAGCATGATAATATTTAATTCGACTGTTCTTAAATTATAATCCCATGCATCATTTGGTAAAAATACATTTAGAGTTATAGCTTTCTTTATAATCCTTTTAATATCTCCAACTTTCAGGCCTTGATGCCCTGGAGTATTGTTGACTTGGTTATAGGTCTCAAGGACTGAAAGGTATCTATGGATGGTAATTCTACTGTATCCTCAAAGTCTTTTCCTTAATTTATCCACCTGATCCCAGTTTTACTTTTGTATTATTTTTCGCATTGTTTAGCATTCTCATGAAATTCTGGCCTCAACTACATATTTCATGATTTTTCAGGATGCCTGAATGACCAGTTTTTTGGTCGTTGAGGTACAGCTTGCACCACGTTGATGAGGGCCAACAGCCTGAAACATGTACATGGTTAGCTTTTCTTGATTAAGCAAGAATAGGTATTTGGCCAATTCTGGAATAATTAGAAATCAATGAATAGTTGATATTTATTCTGATAGATGGCGTAAGCCATCAACTTTTAGTTGCACGATCAGGAGAAGCCATTTTTCTTTTGGCCATAGTTTGCTTGTTGGTCTGGCCACAAGGTTTTGTTAAGTAGTTTGTAAAATTCTAATAAAGGGCTTCACTAGTAAAATAATAACAAAATCTACCCCACTTGCCCAAAATGTAGTTTGGTACCTGCAACTCCAGAACACATTTTGGCTTGCATTAGATGCACTAAACAGGACCTTTGGGAGAGGCCGCTGCTCATCATAAAACAGCTCGAGGAGCATGAACTCATGGAATTCGTGTAATCTTTACACAAGGGGATAAGAAACAACTAGTAATCCAGTTTGGTTTCTATAGTGGCTGCATACAAATCTACAGACTTTTATATGTCAGAATCATTATAAGAAGGTAAACTGGAGACTCCATTTACCTGTCGGTAAACTGCTGGTTGGAAGGGCCCTGTCTGCTTTCTAGTTAGGGAAGTGGGCCATTAACTGAATGTTTAATAGTTCATTTCAGCCTCAACGCTTAGATTTCTGTGAGAAACATGTGCCATAAGAGATACAGTAGAACCTTCATGAGAGGACACTCACGCTAGAAGACACCTCTCTGTATAGGACAGTTTTCATTTGCAAAATTACCATTTTCTATTTAGCACCTCTCCAGTAAGAGAACACTACACCCTAAAGAACACTTTTGCTCTGCAATTAAGTGTCCTTTACAGGGAGGTTCTACTATATTCAACTTCAGGGTTGAGTGTGTCACTTTTCTTATGGAACCGAAGCATTTTCTCCTCGGTCTTTGGCTAGCCAAGTGCTAGGGGTATAACCTTTCACAGAAATCCCAACCACAGTAGGGTTTTGGAAAGATGGAACTGAACTGTTAAATCCAGTCTAACCTCTCTATAACGTGGGGACCAACATTTTGTTAGAGCCACGGTGTTGGTTGAAACATTTGGAACTTGGAACATAACAATTATGGTATTATTGTTGTCATAATGTTGTTGTAAAAGAGATGGTTATAACCAGGTTTCATGGTATAGCTATTACCGTTGTTGTTTTCTATCCCCTTGTGTAAAGATTACACGGATTCCATGAGTTCATGCTCCTCGAGCTGTTTTATGATAAGCAGCGGCTTCTCCCAAAGGTCCATATATATACCATACTAACAGTAACAGGAACCATTCACTTTATAATTTTTATGGCCAGTTTTATTTGTACAATTTTACTTTTCTCTCCTAGTCAATGTGTCATAGCTCTGACAGTTGTTTCTCCCCCAGCCAACCACCTGTGTGTGCAGAGAACAAGTTTGCAGTGGGCAGCGGGGCCAGGCTAATCTCTGTCTGCTACTTCGCGGAGGACAATGACTGGTGGGTCAGCAAACACATCAAGAAGCCGCTCCGCTCCACAGTCACCACGTGAGGAGTTCAGCCGTGTGTGGTGTCGGACTGGTAGCTAACCTGGGTGTTCCGCAGGCTGGACTGGCATCCTAACAACGTGCTGATTGCCTGCGGCTCCACAGACTTCAAGACCAGGTACTGCTCTTCTTTCTTATCTCCACTCAATCATATTAGGGTATCTAGTTGTGACCCTTGATGGTGTCTGTTTGACAACCATCATGACTGGGTGAAGTAGAATGCCTTTGTCATTAAGACTGGGAGCACTACTCGGTGGCAGGCCGCCTCTGACATGAGGAACAGACACCATGTGCAGCCGCTCTTAACATGGAGTACAAACGCTGCTCATCCTGTATTCCTGGATTAGGAGCCCTTACAGGGTACTATCAGCCGGGCCAGCTGAGCCCAGGTTTTTTAACGAGCTTGTTACTGCTCCCCCTCCTCCTTTTTCAACCGGGCTTGGGACTGGCAAAGGCAGAGTTGTGCTGCTTTCTTGCAACACTCACAGACTAAACTTGAGGAAAGCTACTAGAAAATAAGACCTAATTCAAATAAATTTATAGTGTGTGACGTTTCCGTAACAACGCTTTTACCGAAATGTCACACACTATTAATTTATTTGGATTAGGTCTTATTTTCTTGTAGCTATAATCTATAATCCAAATTGTGCTTTATCAAAACTTGTGGAAGTGTAAAGTCTTTGATGTCTCTTTTGAAGGAGACAATTTTGTTCACATTTGGTTATCTCGTGTATCTTCAATAAAGCTCACTGTAATATCTTTCAGAGTTATTGTCTGAATCCAGATATGCATGCTAAAAGGTACAACTTTCTCAAGTTTTGTTCATGAGTGTAGCAAGCAATACTACTAAAACACCATGTAGTTGTAGTATGATAGGCCACTAAATCAAGTTCTAGTAGAGGCAGACTAGGAAATCTAACCATATTTCAAGTCATCGCTGCCCTGATGTCTCACCAACTCACTTCCACCCTTATCAAGGGCATGGCTGATACTGGCAGTGAGTCACCAATAAGTTGACATTGGTTGGTGTGATACTATTTATTTTTATACAAGAAACTTCCAAACCAGCCAATTAACATTTCAGCCATAAAAATTTGAAATCAATTTTTAAACACACTATATGGAGTATCAAACATGGAAAGGAATCAACATGCTCCATAGAAGTGACAAGGAATGCTATGGCCTAGGAAAAGGCTCATTGCCACGACCAGAGAAATGAGATTGGCTTTCAAATTGATGTCATCTTGGCTGACACCTAATCCCACAGACTGAGTAA
>CP092871.1:1409484-1449873 GCA_030710605.1 Cordylochernes scorpioides | reverse complement strand
TATTTTTGCTTAAAAAGAGTTAAAGAGAAATAGTCACACAATCATACTTGAAAATTTTATTTTTGATATAATATTGGAAAATAAAAAGTAAAAATATGTCTCAGCGTGTTTATTTATATCTTTCAAACATATGGTCTAAAGTGAACACTCAATTATATAATATATTTAGAATTTTCATTCATATTTATACGAAAATTGTATATCACATTAGATAATATATTTGAGGAAATTATCTATAAAAACAATATCAAACTGGTCAAATATAATTTTATTAGGATTTTATTTTAATGACAGAGGCTGCAATATCTGGTTCTTGTCATAGCCCGCTAGGAAAGGTATATAGCGGTGCCAAGGCTGCAAAATCGGGTTCTTGGTACATTCCACATTGAACCAACTTAAGTTGCACCAGGGCTGCAATATCTGGTCCTTGTCATAGCCCGCTAGGAAAGGTATATAGCTGCGCCAAGGCTGCAAAATCTGGGTCTTGGTACATTTCACATTGAATCAACTTAAGTTGCACCAGGGCTGCAATATCTGGTCCTTGCCATAGCCCGCTAGGAAAGGTATATGGTGGTGCCAAGGCTGCAAAATTTGGTTCTTGGTCCATTTCACATTGAACCAACTTAAGTTGCACCAGGGCTGCAATATCTGGTCCTTGCCATAGCCCGCTAGGAAAGGTATATAGCGGTGCCAAGGCTGCAAAATCTGGTTCTTGGTACATTCAACATTGAACCAACTTAAGTTGCACCAAGGCTGCAATATCTGGTCCTTGTCATAGCCTTCTAGGAAAGGTATATAGCGGTGCCAAAGCTGCAAAATCTGGTTGTTGGTACATTCCACATTGAACCAACTTAAGTTGCACCAGGGCTGCAATATCTGGTCCTTGCCATAGCCCGTTAGGAAAGGTATATGGTGGTGCCAAGGCTGCAAAATCTGGTTCTTGGTTCATTTCACATTGAACCAACTTAAGTTGCACCAGGGCTGCGATATCTGGTCCTTGTCATAGCCCGCTAGGAAAGGTATATAGCGGTGCCAAGGCTGCAAAATCTGGTTCTTGGTCCATTTCACATTGAACCAACTTAAGTTGCACCAGGGCTGCAATATCTGGTCCTTGTCATAGCCCGCTAGGAAAGGTATATAGCGGTGCCAAGGCTGCAAAATCTGGTTCTTGGTCCATTTCACATTGAACCAACTTAAGTTGCACCAGGGCTGCAATATCTGGTCCTTGCCATAGCCCGCTAGGAAAGGTATATAGCGGTGCCAAGGCTGCAAAATCTGGTTCTAGGTAGATTCCACATTGAATCAACTTAAGTTGCACCAGGGCTGCAATATCTGGTTCTTGTCATAGCCCGCTAGGAAAGCTATATAGCGGTTCCAAGGCTGCAAAATTTGGTTCTTGGTACATTCAGCTTTGAACCAACTTAAGTTGCACCAGGGCTGCAATATCTAGTTCTTGTCATAGCCCGCTAGGAAAGCTATATAGCGGTTCCAAGGCTGCAAAATCTGGTTCTTGGTACATTCAGCATTGAACCAACTTAAGTTGCACCAGGGCTGCAATATCTGGTTCTTGTCATAGCCCGCTAGGAAAGGTATATAGCGGTGCCAAAGCTGCAAAATCTGGTTCTTGTCATAGCCCGCTAGGAAAGGTATATAGCGGTGCCAAGGCTGCAAAATCTGGTTCTTGGTACATTCAACATTGAACAAACTTAAGTTGCACCAGGGCTGCAATATCTAGTCCTTATCATAGCCCTCTAGGAAATACCATACCCAATATTCCCACCTTCCGTGTAGCATATATAAGCAGAATCGTCCAATACAGTAACAGAGCTCTAAAAGGAGGTCTGGTATATTAAATTGGCGATACCGCTGGAAGGATCTTCCTCTGATGAGCCAAGCCCTCCCAATATATCTTAGCTGTAATAAAAATAGTAGAAAATTGTTATATTTGAAAAAAAATAATCTTACATATTGTTTCTATTTCTTATATATAGATGAGGTGTTATTGCCTTATAGTTAAAGAATTAATTTACACAAAAGTAAATTTTTTTTTCATTTAAAAAATATATATCTTGAAAAATAAAGTATTAACATGGCGGAAAAGCTGGGAGGGTTCACAACTAATGAACAAAGCCTTCCAAATATTTTTAAATCACAGTAAGGACAGTAGAAAGTTGAATTATGTGTAAAAGAAACATTCGCGTCTTAATGTTTTCATTTTCTATAAATAATTCCCCAAATATTTCAGTTCAAATAAGAATACAGAGAATGACCTTACTTCAGATAAGAAGACAGATAAAATCGTCGAGGACAAGTCAACATTTCCCGCGGTGTATAGACCAGCGGAATGACTGGCCCGCTTAAGACAGGTTTCGGTGTGTTGTACACGCTAGAAGGCGGCAGGTAGTGAATGGTGGCGGCGAGTACACAACAAAGACGCACCAACAGTGCGCTCTAAAAATAGGCTTCGCCACGTCAGTCGGGATGCTGGGAGCGGCGGTACTGGCCTGGCTGGCGATGGCTGCGGTGGCCAAGGAGGTGATCACGATCGGCTACCTCACCAACCTCACGGGGCGCAAACAATCCAACCGCATCGGGCTTGTGGTGTCCGGCGCTCTCGCCCTGGCCGTGGACCGCATTAACGCTAACAGCACCTTGCTGCCCGAGCACACGCTCAACTTCCGCTACTTCGACACGGAGAGTAAGCCGCTGAACGGCATGAAGGCTGTCATCGACCTATGGCTGCTCAACGCAACGGTCGTGTTCGGACCCGAGGACTCGTGTCGGTCGGAGGCCACGGTGGCGACAGCTCTCAACATGCCTCTCATCTCTTACGTGAGTACATCTCTTGTCGCACAGTACTTCGTCACGTTAGTAATACTTCAGTCTAGTATTCACAAGCAAAATTTGTTATGGAGCAACTTACATATCCCATAGTATACCTAGTGTAGTACGGATGGTCAGTAGTGTGGAGTATTCGTCACGTTAGTAATACTTCAGTCTAGTATTCACAAGCAAAAGTTGTTATGGAGCAACTTACATATCCCAGAGTATACCTAGTGTAGTACGGATGGTCAGTAGTGTGGAGTGTCCGTCACATTAGTATATAATACTTCAGTCTAGTATTCACAAGCAACATTTGTTATGGAGCAACTTACATATCCCATAGTATACCTAGTGTAATACGGATGGTCAGTAGTGTGGAGTGTTCGTCACGGTAGTAATACTTCAGTCTAGTATTCACAAGCAAAAGTTGTTATGGAGCAACTTACATATCCCAGAGTATACCTAGTGTAGTACGGATGGTCAGTAGTGTGGAGTATTCGTCACGTTAGTAAAACTTCAGTCTAGTATTCACAAGCAAAATTTGTTATGGAGCAACTTACATATCCCAGAGTATACCTAGTGTAGTACGGATGGTCAGTAGTGTGGAGTGTCCGTCACATTAGTAATACTTCAGTCTAGTATTCACAAGCAAAATTTGTTATGGAGCAACTTACATATCCCATAGTATACCTGGTGTAGTACGGATGGTCAGTAGTGTGGAGTGTCCGTCACGTTAGTAATACTTCAGTCTAGTATTAACAAGCAAAATTTGTTATGGAGTAACTTACATATCCCATAGTATACCTAGTGTAGTACGGATGGTCAGTAGTGTGGAGTGTTAGTCAAGTATTAAATACTTCAGAGTTTAATGTTTATATTCCAAGTTTGTTATGGGGAAACTCACACATCTCATAATTTACTTTGTGTAGTACTAATATACTGTGGGTAGTAGTGTAATGTTTGTCAGATTTAGTATTTTATCTCACCAATTCGAAATACTTCTAAAGTAGCTACTCACAAACCACGAGTATTATGGAACAAATAACACATACATAGTGTAGTATGTACCGTGGCCGGTATTGATGATTTATCTCACCAAAAAACGCCCAAGTCAGTTATTCCAAGCGCTGTGAGCAGCTCAAAGCACAAGATGACATTCCAGACGACATTTTCCTTGCATCGTAATTATCCGAAGACAAATTTAACGACAGAATTGCGTTGCCACAAGAATCTTCCTCGTCCATAATTACCTACTGTAGTTTTGTAAAATATTAGGCTCAGTTCTTGATTGGTTTAAATTATCAACATTTTCATTCTGTGTAGCGTCAGTTTATCGGGACTTTTAACATTGCCATTCTGTGTAGCTTCAATTTATTGGGGCTTTAACACTTAATTCTGTGTAGCTTCAATTTATCGTGACTATACCATTCTGTGTAGCTTCAATTTATCGGGGATTTAACATTTTCATTCTGTGTAGCTTCAATTTATCGTGACTTTACCATTCTGTGTAGCTGAAATTTATCGGGGATTTAACATTTTCATTCTGTGTAGCTTCAATTTATCGGGGATTTAACATTTTCATTCTGTGTAGCTTCAATTTATCGTGACTTTACCATTCTGTGTAGCTGAAATTTATCGTGACTTTACCATTCTGTGTAGCTTCAGTTTATAGGGACTTTAACAATCTGTGTATCTTCAGTTTATCGGGACTTTAACATTCTGTGTAGCTTCAATTTATTGGGGCTTTAACATTTTCATTCTGTGTAGCTTCAGTTTATCGGGACCTTAACATTTTAATTCTGTGTATCTTTAATTTATCGTGACTTTACCATTTTCATTCTGTGTAGCTTCAATTTATAGCGACTTCACCATTCTGTGTAGCTTCAGTTTATTGGGGCTTTACCATTTTCATTCTGTGTAACTTCAATTTATCGTGACTTTAACATTTTAATTCTGTGTAGCTTCGATTTATTTAGACTTTAACATTACCATTCCGTGTAGCTTCAATTTTTTCGGGGCTTTAACATTTTCATTCTGTGTAGCTACAAATTATCACGGCTTTAACATTCTATGTAGTTTCATTAAATTGAGGATTGAAGCTCCACAGAATGGTACAAATGATTTCACCTTAGCTTTCTGTTTGTCTTCGATTTACCAGGGACTTTAACATTAACATTCTCTAACATTCAAGGTCCGGAAATGCTGTGGCCAAGTATAACAGGCCAGGTTAAAGGTCACCTAGCCTATATATAAAAAGAAACTTTTCCTTGGATGCTAAATTTTCTTATTTTAATATTGATTCAATGATTATTTTATCGAACACAGAAGTTGTAGCTATTGGCTTATATAAACACTTTCTCTATTTCAGATCATGGAACATCCCATGGGTATGGTATTGCCTTTGACAGTTTGAATTCGGTGAGGTTGATAAAAAAAGCATCAATGTGTGTATGCCCTTGCTCATGTACAATTTCAAATGCTTCTCTTTTTAGGTGAGCAACAGTTACCCAGAAATTATTTGAGAAAGTAAAAATAAATATCATGTAAAAAGTTTTATTTTAATTTTGGAAGTTTTCCAACAAATATACTGCTCTTCAACGGGCTGATACTCAATGTACAATCTCTAAATAATATTTATACAAAATAATTGGAATCTTTTGTTTTTGCTTTTCTTTTTGTATTTGTTCTTTCGGATGGTAGGAGAGACACTCGAATTAGTATCTACGTGCAATTGAAGCATTTTAGGGATGGGAATTTTGCCGAGAAGATATATTGGTCTAAGTAACACAAAGCAATAACGCGCCATCTATACATATAAAATGAAAGGATTTAAAAGCACGAATGTTTCTTTTATACATAATACAAACCTCTACTGCCCTTACTGCGATGAAAAAATATATTGGGAGGGCTCGGCTCATCAGTGGTGAACCCTCCCAGCGGTTTCGCCAATCGTGCTTTTAAATCCTTTCATTATATATATATATATATTGGTCTGAAGAAGAAAGATTCCCTGTCTCAACATAAACGTTGTTGAACTACAGAGATTCATTATAAATATAAAACTGTATTGATACAATGAAACATAAAATGATACAATTGTAATATTAATTGTATATATATTTAATGTACATAGTTCAAATAACAATATTAATGTTTAAAAAGTTATATTATTTTATTACTATTAGCTTAATCTTAAAATTAAAGATACTTCGGCCAGTAAATCTTTTTTATTATCTCGACGTTTCGACAAAAATCTTTTGTCCTCGTCAGGAACAAACAAAAATTAAAATATTTGGCAGAGCGTTAAAAATTATTCTATATATGTTTTAATTTTTGTCTGAATCCCGATATACTGAAAGGTACAACTTCCTTAAGTTTTGTCTATGGATGTATCTTTCAGAGTTATTGTCTGAATCCCTATATACTGAAAGGTACAACTTTCTTAAGTTTTGTCTATGGGTGTATCTTTCAGAGTTATTGTCTGAATCCCGATATACTGAAAGGTACAACTTCCTTTAGTTTTGTCCATGAGTGTATCTTTCAGAGTTATTGTCTGAATCCCCGATATACATGCTAAAAGGTACAACTTCCTTAAGTTTTGTCCATGAGTGTATCTTTCAGAGTTATTGTCTGAATCCCGATATACTGAAAGGTACAACTTCCTTAAGTTTTGTCCATGAGTGTATCTTTCAGAGCTATTGTCTGAATCCTGTTATACATGCTAAAAGGTACAACTTCCTTAAGTTTTGTCCATGAGTGTATCTTTCAGAGTTATTGTCTGAATCCCGATATATATGCTAAAAGGTGCAACTTCCTTAAGTTTTGTCCATGAGTGTATCTTTCAGAGTTATTGTCTGAACCCTGATATACATGCTAAAAGGTACAACTTCCTTAAGTTTTGTCTATGAGTGTATCTTTCAGAGTTATTGTCTGAATCCCGATATACTGAAAGGTACAACTTCCTTAAGTTTTGTCTGTGAGAGTATCTTTCAGAGTTATTGTCTGAATCCCGATATACTGAAAGGTACAACTTCCTTAAGTGTTGTCCTTGAGTGTATCTTTCAGAGTTATTGTCTGAATCCCGATATACTGAAAGGTACAACTTCCTTAAGTGTTGTCCTTGAGTGTATCTTTCAGAGTTATTGTCTGAATCCCGATATACTGAAAGGTACAACTTCCTTAAGTGTTGTCTATGAGTGTATATTTCAGAGTTATTGTCTGAATTCCGATATACATACTAAAAGGTACAACTTCCTTAAGTTTTGTCTATGAGTGTATATTTCAGAGTTATTATCTGAATCCCGATATACATGCTAAAAGGTACAACTTCCTTAAGTTTTTTCCATGAGTGTATCTTTCAGAGTTATTGTCTGAATCCCGATATACATGCTGTAAGGTACAATTTTCTTAAGTGTTGTCCATGAGTGTATCTTTCAGAGTTATTGTCTGAATTCCGATATACTGAAAGGTACAACTTCCTTAAGTTTTGTCTATGGGTGTATATTTCAGAGTTATTATCTGAATCCCGATATACTGAAAGGTACAACTTCCTTAAGTTTTGTCTATGAGTGTATCTTTCAGAGTTATTGTCTGAATCCCGATATACATGCTAAAAGGTACAACTTCCTTAAGTTTTGTCTGTGAGTGTATCTTTCAGAGTTATTGTCTGAATCCCGATATACATGCTGTAAGGTACAATTTTCTTAAGTGTTGTCCATGAGTGTATCTTTCAGAGTTATTGTCTGAATTCCGATATACTGAAAGGTACAACTTCCTTAAGTTTTGTCTATGGGTGTATATTTCAGAGTTATTATCTGAATCCCGATATACTGAAAGGTACAACTTCCTTAAGTTTTGTCTATGAGTGTATCTTTCAGAGTTATTGTCTGAATCCCGATATACATGCTAAAAGGTACAACTTCCTTAAGTTTTGTCTGTGAGTGTATCTTTCAGAGTTATTGTCTGAATCCCGATATACTGAAAGGTACAACTTCCTTAAGTTTTGTCTGTGAGAGTATCTTTCAGAGTTAGTGTCTGAATCCCGATATACATGCTGTAAGGTACAACTTCCTTAAGTGTTGTCCTTGAGTGTATCTTTCAGAGTTATTGTCTGAATCCCGATATACTGAAAGGTACAACTTCCTTAAGTGTTGTCTATGAGTGTATATTTCAGAGTTATTGTCTGAATTCCGATATACATACTAAAAGGTACAACTTCCTTAAGTTTTGTCTATGAGTGTATATTTCAGAGTTATTATCTGAATCCCGATATACATGCTAAAAGGTACAACTTCCTTAAGTTTTTTCCATGAGTGTATCTTTCAGAGTTATTGTCTGAATCCCGATATACATGCTGTAAGGTACAATTTTCTTAAGTGTTGTCCATGAGTGTATCTTTCAGAGTTATTGTCTGAATTCCGATATACTGAAAGGTACAACTTCCTTAAGTTTTGTCTATGGGTGTATATTTCAGAGTTATTATCTGAATCCCGATATACTGAAAGGTACAACTTCCTTAAGTTTTGTCTATGAGTGTATCTTTCAGAGTTATTGTCTGAATCCCGATATACATGCTAAAAGGTACAACTTCCTTAAGTTTTGTCTGTGAGTGTATCTTTCAGAGTTATTGTCTGAATCCCGATATACATGCTGTAAGGTACAATTTTCTTAAGTGTTGTCCATGAGTGTATCTTTCAGAGTTATTGTCTGAATTCCGATATACTGAAAGGTACAACTTCCTTAAGTTTTGTCTATGGGTGTATATTTCAGAGTTATTATCTGAATCCCGATATACTGAAAGGTACAACTTCTTTAAGTTTTGTCTATGAGTGTATCTTTCAGAGTTATTGTCTGAATCCCGATATACATGCTAAAAGGTACAACTTCCTTAAGTTTTGTCTGTGAGTGTATCTTTCAGAGTTATTGTCTGAATCCCGATATACTGAAAGGTACAACTTCCTTAAGTTTTGTCTGTGAGAGTATCTTTCAGAGTTAGTGTCTGAATCCCGATATACATGCTGTAAGGTACAACTTCCTTAAGTGTTGTCCATGAGTGTATCTTTCAGAGTTATTGTCTGAATCCCGATATACTGAAAGGTACAACTTCCTTAAGTGTTGGCCATGAGTGTATCTTTCAGAGTTCTTGTCTGAATCCCGATATACTGAAAGGTACAACTTCCTTAAGTGTTGTCTATGAGTGTATATTTCAGAGTTATTGTCTGAATTCCGATATACATACTAAAAGGTACAACTTCCTTAAGTTTTTTCTATGAGTGTATATTTCAGAGTTATTATCTGAATCCCGATATACATGCTAAAAGGTACAACTTCCTTAAGTTTTTTCCATGAGTGTATCTTTCAGAGTTATTGTCTGAATCCCGATATACATGCTGTAAGGTACAATTTCCTTAAGTGTTGTCCATGAGTGTATCTTTCAGAGTTATTGTCTGAATTCCGATATACTGAAAGGTACAACTTCCTTAAGTTTTGTCTATGGGTGTATATTTCAGAGTTATTATCTGAATCCCGATATACTGAAAGGTACAACTTCCTTAAGTTTTGTCTATGAGTGTATCTTTCAGAGTTATTGTCTGAATCCCGATATACATGCTAAAAGGTACAACTTCCTTAAGTTTTGTCTGTGAGTGTATCTTTCAGAGTTATTGTCTGAATCCTGATATAGTGAAAGGTACAACTTCCTTAAGTTTTGTCTATGAGTGTATCTTTCAGAGTTATTGTCTGAATCCCGATATACATACTAAAAGGTACAAATTCCTTAAGTTTTGTCTGTGAGTGTATCTTTCAGAGTTATTGTCTGAATCGCGATATACATGCTGAAAGGTACAAATTCCTTAAGTTTTGTCTGTGAGTGTATCTTTCAGAGTTATTGTCTGAATCGCGATATAGTGAAAGGCACAACTTCCTTAAGTTTTGTCTATGAGTGTATCTTTCGGCCATATAATTGGTCTAGCCCAGGGATCGCAATCTTTTGAATCGAAATAATCAAAAATTACAATTTACAAATTTCAAAGCTTTTAAAGAACCACAATTGTTTTTTCTCTCAACAATAAATAGTACTCACATAAATAAAGTATTATGAACTATGTTTATGGAACTAAAGAGCCTCAGTTTTACATTCAAAGAACCGCATGTGGCTTGCAAGCCGCAGGTTTCCGACCCTTGGTCTAGCCACTTTACCAGGTGAATAGCTCTTTGGAAAATTCAGAAAGTTTATTGAATTCTTGTGAATTTATGAAATCGAAGTTCGCCCTGGATTGTCCAACGAGGGCCATCAGTCCAGAACCATGGTCTCTAAGTGGACGTTCTGGAAAACCTGGTGTCGTGTCACTGACCCGAGTGCTGCTGCTTGGCAGAGACGGTCAATAAATGGCACCTAGCGTTTGTATCTAATTTGACGTTGATATAAGCTTTTATTTTATAAATTTAGGTTTGTTATGGGGGTCAGTGGAAGGATGGTCTAAACCGTTGGTTTTCGACCGCTACGACCCGGGTTCGATTCCCGCATTGGACACTTTTTTTCTATATAAAAAAAATGTTCCAATGGCCACCGATTCTTGCAAAATTCCAAACTCATCAGCGAGTGCAAGTAACCAAACGAGGCTTTGGCACATTTATAAGTGCAAAGTTGAACTGCTTTTCACATGTGTAGATATGTGGTGCACTTACAGTAAAAGCAGTCACCTACTCTTTTACCCATCAGGAACATGATTATCATGGCCTGTATCACATGTACTAGGGATAAGGCAAAAAAAGTATGTTATTCACAAAGTTTCGAGTTATTGAAGTAGAGTTTGTATTAATCAAAACACACACACACAACATTTCCAAATAGAAAAGAATATGTGACTTCTATTTCTGTCACAAGAGCGCACAAACAGCTGGCTTCATGGCGTCACTACAGGTACTGGTACAACACCTGCCAACCTAACTACACAAATAACATTTGTTCGACACCTTTCTCTCTCGTTTTATAGCCGCGCTTTTTTGTTGTTTGTTGAGTAACTGAAATGTTTTGGAGTTTTTAGAAATTTGAGATGAGAGGAAAAGCGCCATCTAAAATATTCTTTTAAACGATCAGGATATTCCAATTTTGTTTATATTTATATGTTATATACTATTTTGTGAGAGGAATTATTATTTGTGATGATTCTTATTAAATGAGTATTTTGCTAAAAAACAATAAAATCAAAATTATATCACTGGTGGTGGTGGTGTCTTGTCCATGGAACAGATCAGATCGGTCCATACACCCTGATCACAATACCGGCCTACTGAGGTGGGGGTGGTGTCTTGTCCATGGATCAGATCAGATCGGTCCATGCACCCTGATCACAATACCGGCCTACTGAGGTGGGGGTGGTGTCTTGTCCATGGATCAGATCAGATCGGTCCATGCACCCTGATCACAATACCGGCCTACTGAGGTGGTGGTGGTGTCTTGTCCATGGATCAGATCAGATCGGTCCATGCACCCTGATCACAATACCGGCCTACTGAGGTGGTGGTGGTGTCTTGTCCATGGATCAGATCAGATCGGTCCATGCACCCTGATCACAATACCGACCAACTGAGGTGGTGGTGGTGTCTTGTCCATGGATCAGATCAGATCGGTCCATGCACCCTGATCACAATACCGACCAACTGAGGTGGTGGTGGTGTCTTGTCCATGGAGCTGATCAGATCGGTCCATGCACCCTGATCACAATACCGGCCAACTGAGGTGGTGGTGGTGGTGTCTTGTCCATGGAGCTGATCAGATCGGTCCATGCACCCTGATCACAATACCGGCCAACTGAGGTGGTTGTGGTGTCTTGTCCATGAAGCAGATCAGAACGGTCAATGTACCCTGATCACAATACCGGCCAACTGAGGTGGTGGTGGTGTCTTGTCCATGGAGCAGATCAGAACGGTCAATGCACCCTGATCACAATACCGGCCAACTGAGGTGGTTGTGGTGTCTTGTCCATGAAGCAGAACAGATCGGTCCATGCACCCTGATCACAATACCGGCCAACTGAGGTGGTGGTGGTGTCTTGTCCATGAAGCAGAATAGATCGGTCCGTGCACCCTGATCACAATACCGGCCAACTGAGGTGGTGGTGGTGTCTTGTCCATGGAGCAGATCAGACCGGTCCGTGCACCCTGATCACAATACCGGCCAACTGAGGTGGTGGTGGTGTCTTGTCCATGAAGCAGAATAGATCGGTCCATGTACCCTGATCACAATACCGGCCAACTGAGGTGGTGGTGGTGTCTTGTCCATGGAACAAATCAGAACGGTCAATGCACCCTGATCACAATACCGGCCAACTGAGGTGGTGGTGGTGTCTTGTCCATGGATCAGATCAGATCGGTCCATGTACCCTGATCACAATACCGGCCAACTGAGGTGGTGGTGTCTTGTCCATGGATCAGATCAGATCGGTCCAAGCACCCTGATCACAATACCGGCCAACTGAGGTGGTGGTGGTGTCTTGTCCATGGAACAGATCAGATCGGTCCATGCACCCTGATCACAATACTGGCCAACCGAGATGCCTTGTTCATATGGATGTCTTCTTCCAATTATATTATTATTATTATTATTTAAATTCATTATTTATTACACTTTTTGTCTATAATATATATATATATAAATCAAATTTTTGTCTCCACATTGAATATAAGTAAAGATATTTTATTTAAAGCTTAATTCTATTGACGCTATATGGCGCTGAGTTTGTTGTTGACATTAATATGTAAAAAACCTTGAAAAAGGTTGGTGTTTTGCCACACACACAGCTGAAATATTTGTTAAAAATTATATTTTGATCCATTATATGCCTTCTTCTTTCTTATCTTCACTCAATCACACTAAGGTATCAAGGTTGTAAAGCTTGAGATTTTGATGGTGTCTGCCGGGGAAGAGTAGAGCTCATCAATGAATGAGTCAATACAGTCAAAAATGTGTCAATATGTGCCTTTTCAATTAAATATCACTATTTTTTAAAATTTATTTCCTAAAATAATTTCAAGCAGAAGTACCAGACTTGAGGCGTGAAGAAGATAAAATATTTAATTACGTCTTTACATATTTACCAAAGGTTTTGTGTCGAATAAAGGAAAACAGAAACAAGAGATTTATATAATGTAAATTCACGTATCTGGTGGCGGACTTTACACAGTTGTTCTAGAAAATATAATTCAAAATAAAGTAATTTTTGTATAACATATATATAAAACGAAAGGATTTAAAAGCACGAATGTTTCTTTTATACATTATACAAACTTCTACTGCCCTTACTGCGATGAAAAAATATATTGGGAGGGCTTGGCTCATCAGTGGTGAACCCTCCCAGCGGTTTCGCCAATTTAATCCACCAGACTGCTTCTCAGAGCTCTAATACTGTATTGGACGATTCTGCTTATATACGTAGCATTGAAGGGGGAATCTCAGAAATGGTTTTCAATAAAACTATGGACATAAGCTTATAGGACAGTAGAATTACATATATATAGCTTATGAAAGACAAAGGGCATCTTCTTATCGGGTAACTGAAAGTTGCTGATGGCTTGCGTCATCTATCGGAATAAATATCAACTATTCGTTGATTTTTAATTATTGCAGAATTGGCCAAATACCTATTCTTAATTAATCAAGAAAAGCTAACCATGTACGCGTTTCGGGCTGTTGGCCCTCATCAGCGTGGTGCAAGCTGTATGGCACAAGCCATCAGTAACTTTCAGTTGCACGATAAGTAGACGCCCTTTTTTATTTTCTTAATTTATGAACCGTATCCCAGTACAATATCACATTTATACTATTTTTTCATATACACAGTCTAGCCATTAATTCTGTTACAAACAATTTTATAAATTAAATGATTAAGAACAAAAACGAATGGATTATAAATACACTAGACGAATGGCCCGGGCAACGCCCGGGTTTTACCCGAGTGCGCATATATTTTAAAAACGTTTTAATTCAAATATTATTCGTTACAATTATAAATTGGCGCCATGGATGTCACTCTTGTGAAACGTCCCGTTCCAAACTGTGTTTTTAAAATGTTTTAATTAAAATACTATTCGTTACAATTATAAATTGGCGCCGTGGATGTCTCTCTTGTGAAACGTCCCGCCCCAAACTGTGTGTGTCTTGAAAATATAAAAATGTGAATTTTCATAAAGATTATATCATGTCGATTTTTTTTTGCATTTCACCTACTAAATCGATAGAGATAATTACATTTGCAACATGAACTTAGGTATATTGACTAAATAGAAAACTGCATAGTAATAAAGATCATTTTTAAAGGCACCATATCGTTTTTTTTTTCAATAAAATCGAAACAAAAATTAACGATAAATAACGACAATTGCCTTAAAAAGAAATTGCCTTAAAAAAAAGAAACATTCGCGGTGATTTTGTCTTGCATTCGTTTATACAATTATTATATACGAATGACCCGGGCAACGCCCGGGTTTTACCCGATTAAATGCTTTTATTCAAATACTATTCGTTACAATTATAAATTGGCGCCGTGGATGTCATTCTTGTATAATATATAAATGAGTTTTAAAAATTGTAAAAAAAAAAAAAATGCATCGGCCGGGAATCGAACCCGGGCCGCCCGCGTGACAGGCGAGCATTCTACCACTGAACCACCGATGGTTATGAAAAATCCCATCCGTGAGCTTCAAACAGACAAACAGACAGAATAAGGCAAATATATAAGTAGATATTTTATTAGCCAATAGGACATAGATTTTAAATATATACAATCATTCAAAATGTCCTCCCTTATTTTTGACACAGGATCTCAAACGTCCGGGCCACTGATCTATGGCGGCACGCAGCTTTTCTAAGGGTATTTCTTTCATTGCTCTCATAAATGCTGATTTCAATTGATCCATATTATGATATCTTTTAGAGCACACCTTCTCCTCTAAGTATTCTCACAAACTGTAATCAAGGGGGTTTAAATCAGGGCTTCCAGAGGGCCATTCATTGGCCTTTATGAACTCCGAACATTCGTCTTCAACCATTGTTGAGTTGACTTAGCTTTGTGAGCAGGAGCTGAATCTTGTTGAAATATCCAATGTTCTCCATTAAACATTTTTCTTTATTCAGAGGCTTTACTATTTGTTCCAAAGTATCTTCTTGATAGTTTTTAGCTGTAGTTTTTACCCCTTTGGCACAGAAGTGGAGATCTGTTACACCTTGGTAGCTAACTCCCCACCAAGCCATGACAGAAGAAGGATGGTGACTTTTTTCAAGTCTTCTGACTTTCAAAGAAGCTTCTAGAGAGCTACAAGCATATATCCTATCATTCTGACGATTAATCTTTTTCTCGACAGTGAAAATTTTCTCGTCTGTGAAAAGGATTCTATCATGCCACCGATCATCATGCCGCGCCAACAACATTTTTGATCTAACTCTTCAAATATCTCTAAGAGCAGGGGTTATCAAATGACTTGTGCGTCGTTTGAAAGCTCTGAGTCCAAGGTCTTCGTTGATTATCCTGGAAAGGGTTCTTGAAGCTAAATTCATCTGCTTTGCGAAGTTCTTTTGTTTGCGGCGTGGATTTCGACGAAATCTTTCGCGAATGGCTTTTATAGCTGCTTGCGTTCATTGCACGCGCGGTCGACAAGATAGTGCCAGCCTTGTTGAACCTTTCAATGGTTCGATAAACAAATTGACGCGTAATATTCAAATTTTGTAAAAGTTTAAAAATGGATGAAGGACTTTGGCCTACCTTGTGTAAGGCTATTACAGCTATAGGTTTTCTTTAACACCCCAATCCATTATCGAAAAACAAATATATTCCGATTTTTTTTTCTAAACACGTGTGCACGAGATATTCAAATAACAACTACTGTATTTTGAATACTTCACGCGCTCAAATTAAAATTTTTAGCACTGATTTGGTTTTGTAACAATTATTATGGCTAGACTAAGTATATAGCTGCTTAACTGTTAACTAATTGGGGATTTGTTAGCTCTGTTGGTCCGGTATGAATATATATAAGACGAAATGTCTTAAAAGCTTTTCCCATCCCTGGACACTTTTATTTTTCCGTTTATCATTACTCTTCACAATTCATCCTTTCATACCTCATCTCTAAGGTTGGAAATAGTCGTTATTTCTCCTTGGAATATATTTCGAATTTTCGTTCAAAAGAAACACATGCGGGATAATTTCAAATGTCGTTTACAACCATAAGCCGCATTATATTGGATTATAAATAGCTTTTTTTGTAGCTGTGTGGTAGGAATTCCCTTCAAGACTGTAGGAAGTCTTCTAGAAAATGTAGGAAAGTTTGTGTTTGGAGAAGTGATGTTTATTGGCCTATATAAACACAACGTTCCCTCCCGGACGTATTTACCGCTGGACGAGACAACATCATGCCGCCATTGACAGGTGTAACACTAAACTTCATGTAGAATTGTCAGCAGCGTCAATTTTATAGGAAACTAGACGAATGACCCGGGCAACGCCCGGGTTTACCCGATTAAATGTTTTATTCAAACACTATTCGTTACAATTATAAATTGGCGCCGTGGATGTCACTCTTGTGAAACGTCCCGCTCCAAACTTTACAGTCAGATTAGTTACGATATAAATCTTCGAATCGAGCGAGCGTCTATAAATATTTCGATTTAGATCAAGTATTCTAATTATTAAGCGAACGCTATTATTAATAAAATTTTGAGAAGATTTCGATTTTAAACGTATTTATAACCTTGATAGAGGGCGCTGTTCGTGAGCTAAGTAGAATAATTTGAATATATAGTTTTAATATTTAATTTATAAATAATTTAAAATAGCCTATCGTTTTCCCCGTATTACTTTACCTATGTATGGAAATTTTGGTTTGAATTAGTGAACTACTGCGAATTTGTATACCGGACATACAAACCAACAAACAAACAAACAAACATACAAACATTCATTTTTATATATATAGAAGATATAATATAAATGAGTTTTAAAAATTGTTTTAAAAAAATGCATCGGCCGGGAATCGAACCCGCGTGGCAGGCGAGCATTCTACCACTGAGCCACCGATGCGTATTCAAAATGGCCATATTTGGGTATTCATTCCATTCCGGATTACTCCGCGAAAAAAAAAGTTCTTCAAATGAAAAAAAAAAAAAAGAAATAGTCAAAAATACTAAGCAAATTGTATTCAAAAATTTTCCTCAGGTTTATAAAAAGCGACATGCAAAATTTGGAACCAATTGGTTCAGTAGTTTTTGAGTTTATCGCGAAACAGACAGACAGACAGGAATTGACTTTTATATATATAGAGATATATACAAGACTATCGGTCTCACCTTATCAATTGCCTTATTCAACAATTTGTAAAATATCATGTTTCTTCATTAGGTTCGAGAGAGGAGAGGTCGATTTATATGAATATAAACTTTTATCTTAAAATTATTTTCATATATACACTTATGGACAAAACTTAAGGAAGTTGTACCTTTTAGCATGTATATCGGGAATGTTTGATATGGTGAGTCTGGTGTGCTAAATGTGGCGTGTTTGGTGTGGTGCGTTTAGTGTGTTCATTATGGTGTGTTTTGTGTGGCGTATTTGGTGTGGTGTGTTTAGTGTGTGTTGTGTTCTTTGTGGTGTGTATATTGGGGTGTGTTTAATACGAGTTGTGTGTAATGTGGGTTGTGAATTTGTTTCGCGTGTTGTAGGTTTTGTTAAATGGGGACTATTGCAACATTACTACATATGTGCTGCAAGCCAGTTACAGCCTATTGTCATACTGAATCGCTGTGGAATTGAGACCACAATGGGGAATGCAATTGTTGCTCCTAGTTCTTTTTGTCGCCCTAGAATCACTCAGCGCACCATCGCTGTGTCTGTTCAAGCAACTTCACCGATGGCCACATTCGGACTTGGGCCTCAAGTTTAGTGAGTCCCGCGACTTTGTGATTTGTCGACGCAGTAAATTTGAGCTATGAAGATCCTCGTACGTAGAAACCATTAATTCCTCCCGTGTAAACAAGACAGTTTGTGGGCTTTTATGGCGTCTTACGGCTCGTGTGGCTTTCATCGCATGGCTTTATTCCAATTATGCTTCAAACCTTCCACAATGGGTATTCCTACCTTTAATAAATATCTATTTTCGTGAGAAATTCCTCACAAAGGCAACAAAATATATCTAAATCATATAGCGAAAGTTGTGGAAACGGAAATATTTACATTTTTACACATTACCATATCTACTGTTAATTCCCCTCACAAGTTACAGACATACGGCTCTTCAGGCTAATGGAATTCCACATTTTTGCAATTTTTAGTTTATCCTGTTTATATTATTGTGTGTTTTCCCTGATGTTGGTGGTATCTTGTACATGAAGCAAATCAGATCGGTCAGTGTACCTTGATCACAATACCAGCCAACTGAGGTGGTGGTGGTATCTTGTCCATGGAGCAGATCAGATCGGTCCATGCACCCTGATCACAATACCGGCCAACAAAGGCACCTTGTTCGTATGGATGTCCTCTTCTGGATTGATGTCTTTCATATAGAGGGCTGCAAGGATGGCCGGGTATATATGGTCCGGAGTGAGTTGTGTGTTGTGACAATTATTGCAGTTCCTGTAGGATCTAGTCATGTCTGGGTTTACCTTCATTCCTTTAAAATGTCCTGTTCTGATTCTTGAACAACAATTGTTGTTAAAATTTTCAAGTTTAAGTTTAGATAATTTTCTTGTGTTTTTGAGATGTTTCAATTAGTTCTTTACATCATATATATGCGACACGACCGCCCAGAGTCAAGTTTGCTAATAAATAGCATTTTCGTATTTAATTCAGTATATAGTGTAACACACACACTACGCACATATTGAGAGATCCTAATTTCACATATTTGTATCAAAGGCATTTTGAGTTTTATATGCAAATTTCTTCCTACACAGATTTTTGAGGGATTCTTAAAAACTACAATTTAATCACTCCAATAAAATGATAATATTGTAGCGTGGCTTAATTGTTATTTACATAATTTTGTTTAAGATTGTTGTATGAAAAAAAGGAAAGTTGTATAAGCTTATGATTTTTCTTTGTTTTAAAAATGAATCGATGTTGGTTCCATATGCTTGAATTGAATATTACACTTTAGTTCTATATATTTTATTGCTTAAAAAGGAACACAACAAAACAAAAAAGAAACTACATTTGCAAAAAAACTGATAACTACCTAAGAAAAAAAAGATGATTATAAAAATTGAATATGTCTGCCAGAAAAAATGCTTCTATGAATTAAATAATAAGAAAAATTACAAACTTAACATATAAATTTCAAACAATTGTATTGGATTTACATAGTTTGGCTTGAATTGTGTCATTGCTATAGAAGTGTACATAGCTACAATTTTAGACCGTTGTTACCGAGAATAAGGTTTGTTTGTACTTACCTCTTTTCGCGACTATTTTACATACAGGCAACAATATTTAATAGCTTTTTGAATCGTCTGAAAACTATTGAGATAAAGGAAAGATATATAAACGGTTGCTATGGCAACGTATAGCAGAAGACTATAGGAAATTCAAGCAATTATAACAACAACTCAGGCGTCTGTTTGATTATAGTTAACCTTTGTGTGTGTTTGTGTGGATAATATTATTTATAGGGATAGGCGTCTCTTGTATAAAACCTTTTATTTGCATATCTCGTGCTTTCGGAACTTGACGTTCTTCTTCAGGAAAATTAATAAATAACAGCCACATTGTGTTGTGTTAACCGAAATTGACTACTTCAATAATTATGCGACCCGGGTTCGGTTCCCGGGCGGCGCAACCTTTCCCTGGCTGCCCATGAACTTGTAACTGTATTATAACACTAATGTACCCTTCCAATTTATACTTTATACATAACCTTTCTTTAACTATCTGCTCACTACAGTATCACTGTACATATCCGGGACTCATCTCTTGACTTGCTCTCCATACCAGACCCACCACTGAACCTTCTTCAGATGGAAAAGTCCCCAGATGGACTTGAGCGGGCGATGT
Organism: Cordylochernes scorpioides; assembly: GCA_030710605.1. Classification (NCBI taxonomy): domain Eukaryota; kingdom Metazoa; phylum Arthropoda; class Arachnida; order Pseudoscorpiones; family Chernetidae; genus Cordylochernes; species Cordylochernes scorpioides. The sequence continues at coordinate 1,430,011 of CP092871.1, read as the reverse complement.
AACTGTAACCCGTCCACATTTTGGTGTGGATGTTGTTGTTGTACTTCAATAATTATCATGGATCTCTTCTGTTCCTTTTTTTCTACAGAATTTAAACGTTTTAACAAATTCATTCTGAACATATATAACAGATATTTTGATCTTCTAAGGTAAAATTCTCGAATTGATCTGCCATTTTGTTTGTTGTTAGTTCTAAATTGGCTTCAATTTGACGTCACTGATGTGTTTTCAGATATCATTAATAATGGCTATTATCATTGTTTTGTCAGTATTTCCTTTTAATATATATATATATTTTTCAAATTAATAGTTTACTTTATCTATGTCTATTCTATGTATGTTCTACTACTGAAAAACATATTCTTTGTATTATTTGTATCACACTTTTTACATACATTAGAGGTAAGGATGCTATAAGTATCTGTTTTAAGAAAGATATACGATAGCAAAGATCATTATTAATACATTTAGAAAATTTGAATTTTTTGAAATCGCTATAATAAAAAATGAAAATTTGAATTATAAAGTAAAAAAAAATGGTTTGTTAAATGGTTTGTATACAATCCCTAGACTATATCTAAATTAACACAAAGCAATAACACGCCATCTATACATATAAAAAAAAACTTCTACTGCCCTTACTGCGATGAATGTAATTTGAATGTAATTCTACTGTCCTATAAGCTTATGTCCATAGTTTTATTGAAAACCATTTCTGAGATTCCACCCTTCAGTGCTGCGTATATAAGCAGAATCGTCCAATACAGTATTAGAGCTCTGAGAAGCGGTCGGGTGGATTAAATTGGCTAAACCGCTGGGAGGGTTCACCACTGATGAGCCAAGCCCTCCCAATACATATTTTTTCATCGCAGTAAGGGCAGTAGAAAGTTTGTATTATGTGTATAAAAGAAACATTCGTGCTTTTAAATTCTTTCATTTTATATATATATATATCTAAATTGATTCTTCAAATATTAACATAGAATGTATTTGCATATTGATATATGATGTTTAAATGAATAATATAAAGAAGAATTAAATTATATACATGTGTAATTAAGTAACGGAGAAAGAAGTACTTCGAGCTCTCTCTATATATGCACTAGTATGTCAAAATGGTGACCTAAAACTTTCGTAATTAAATATATAAATGAAAAAAGGGCATCTGCTGATCGTGACACCAACAGTTGCTAATGACTTGCGCCATCTGTCGGATTAAATATCAACTAATCATTGAATATACCAAATACCAATTCTTGATTAATCAAGAAAAGCTAACCACGTATTCGTTTCTGACTATTGACCCTCATTAGCGTGTTGTAAGCTGTACCTCTACGACCAAAAAAAAGCTGGTCTTTGTGGCGTACCCTGAAATATATATAGAGTTATTTAACAAATACACTCTATAAAAATTCGACGCACCAAAAAGGAGTTGTTCGATTGGGACAAAAATTGGTGTATGTGAAAAACATGTATAGAAAAAAAACGATTAAAATTTCAGAACTTTCGTTTTATTCCAGAGTTTGATCGTTACAAATTGATAAAGTAAATATGTCGTTGGACCCCCACTGGACTGGATGTAGGCTACCACCCGGCGTGTCATGGACTGATAGAGATTTCGTATGGTGTGCTGCGGGATTTATTGTCAAATTGTCTCCAACTGTCGGGATAAATAGTCAACATTACGGGATAGTTGCAATCGCCTTCCCATCACGTCTCAGATGCGCTCTATGGGGGAGAGATTAGGCGATCTTACTGGCCACGGAAGAGTTCGGCAAGATTGAAGACAATCCATAGTAACACGTACCGTGTGTGGCCGGGCATTATCTTGTTGAAAAGTAAGCCCGGGGTGATGTGAGAGGAACGGCAATAAAACAGGCCGTAGAATGTCATCTATTTACCGTTGTGTTGTCAGGGTGCCAGGAACGAGTCCAGATGGGGTCTTGCTATCAAATGAAATGGCACCCCAGAACATAACGCCCTGTTTTGGAACTGTGTTGTGTTCGAAAGTAAAGCCAGGATTCACACGTTGCCCAGAGCGTCTCCAGACACGTTTGCGGCAGTTGTCAGGAGACAGTAAGAAAAGGGACTCGTCACTAAAGACTATACGTCCCCAGTCAGCGCAGTTCCAAGTTGATCGCTCCCGACACCACTGTAGTCGGACTTGTCGGTGCACGGGTGTGAGGGGTAGGCATCGTAACGGTCGGCGGGCTTCTAGACTCCGCTCTCTCAGTCGTCTGTTGATGGTCATTTTGGACACTTGTGTGCCGGTCACACGTTGGATGGCAGATAACGTCAAATCCGGTGCTGCGACAGCCGTTCTGACAATATCTCTGTCCTCAATTTCTGTTGTGTCCTTTGGTCGACCGCTGCCGTCCTGACGTTGCATTCTTCCGTTGTCGACCCACTCTTGTCAACATCGTCTAATAACCGCATCACTTCGGCACAGATGTCGCGCGATTAATTGATTTAACCAACCAGCCTCTTTCAATCCAATGTCACGACCTCTTTCAAACTCTGACATATGTTCGTAATGAGCACGAATCTTTCAGTGAGGCATTTAACAGTAGAAATAGGCCTACTGTAAAAATATTAAACAGAAATTTTGAAAATCAGCTCGTATCGCGCTGAATATTGAAGTTAGAATATTCATGCTGGATGCGCAGTTCAGATGCGCTGGAGCTCTTTCTTTGCACAAATCGGCTACCAGATTTAAATCATTTGCATGTTTGGTCGAAACGTGTTTGTACACGTATTTTCATATATATCGAACAACTCCTTCTTGATGCGTCGATTTCGTTTGTTATAGAGCATATTTCTCAGATAAACAATTACAAAATCACACAATTTCATGAAGTAGTAGAAATTTCACGAAGCACCTAAATTAGAAACTGCTGCGGCTACACAGGTGGCTGGCGCACATGTTGCAACATGCAATCATAGATAGAAGGGTGCCAAGGGATAAATTTAACCCATTTTATACCGGATTATGGCCCCGATATTCAATGAAAGGTGAGAAAATCCATGATCTTGATTGGTTTGGATTTTCTATGGAACGATTAAAATGTATGATATTTTTGATTGACTCGGATATTCCTTGGAAGGCTTGGAATGTATGATCTTGATTGGCTAGGATATTCCACGGAAGGCTTGGAATCTATGATTTTGATTGGTTCGAATGTTCCACGGAAGGCTTGGAATGTATGATCTTGATTGGCTCGGATCTCCCACGGAAGGCTTGGAATGTATGATCTTGATTGGCTAGGATATTCCACGGAAGGCTTGGAATGTATGATATTGATTGGCTCGGATCTTCCACGGAAAGCTTGGAATATAGGCGGAAGTAGAGGCGGATCAGCAATGTATATTGACATGTAACATAGACACATTTATTGCCATAAGTTTTACACGGAAACAAAAGGAGCTACGCTATTATTCTGTGAAGTTTACATCACGGAAGATAAGATCTTCAAATTGGTAAATCTTCATTTAATTATACCATCACCATAATGTACATCCGCTTTGGGCTCTTATCGGCGGTACCTGTTTGTGACAAAACTTGTTTGTTTTTCTTCAAACTTCTACCTCTCTACAAATTATCCTTGAATCATTTTATACACGTAGACATTTATGAAATTGTTTTGAAAATAGAGCAATCCATAAATAAATCTTTAATTAAAAAGACATATATTGAATCAAAATATAATTTATTTTACCAATATTTCAGTTGGCTGAACGCCAACCTTTATCAAGGTGTTATAATATTAATATGTTAATATTAACACATTAATATGTTATAACACCTTTATAAAGATTGGCGTTCAGCCAACTGAAATATTGGTAAAATAAATGATATTTTGATCCAATATTTGTCTTTTTAATTAGAAATATAAGATAAAAAAACTTGCGCACAAAATTAAATCCAAAAGACAAAAACCTCTCGCAATCAGTATCTTTTATTATTACAAATAACGGACGCTAGCTTTCGAACAATTAGTTCTTCAACGGGCGTTTTTACAAAACGAAATCAGATTCTTATTAATATATAGAGGTAATAGAAAAAATATATACAAATATTCGCTCAAAGATATGCTAAAAAGGTAAATTAGAGAATTGAAAAATAATCAGATATGCAAAAACTTCTTTAAAACTAAATTAAGTTTAAAACTAAGTGGGGAAGGGGGGACATAGCAGAATTCGTTATTCAAATTCTTTTAAAAAAGACAGCGGAACTGTTCTGGGACATCTATTCTTCTGTTTATGCTGTCTTTACAACCAGAAACCAAGGATTCCAAAATTAATCTTTCCCCTTTGTATCTGATGTTGTTGTAATGGCAGATGGGGTTATCCAGATCAAAACTATGTCCTGTGTTTAACGTGTGTTGGTACAGAAGGGATCTGGGGTCTTTTGAGCTGATATTGTATTTGTGTTCTTTGATTCGGTTTTCGATTTTTCTGCCTGTTTCTCCTACATAAACGGATTCACAATCATTGCAGGCAACCGAATAGATCGCGTTGCTTTTATGTTGAACATCATGTTTAACTCCTGGTTTGGTAATGGGGTTCCTCAGTATATGTCCTATTGTGCTTGTGCTGCGATAGGTGAACTGAATTCCATATTTCCTCAAATCATGGACTATTCGCTGATTGGTAGGGGAGAAATCTATAAAACCCCTGGTTCTGTTGACTGTAAGGGTAGCCTTTTTGAACGGGATGAATGTATGTTTTCTTATAAAGTCTGGTGGGTATCCAAATGTCCGTAGATTATTGTAAATATTCTCTTTTTCTTTTTCTTTTAAAGCTCGAAGGGAACAATGGGTATGGAGCCTCTTAGTTAGGGTTTTGACAACTGATATTTTGTAAGAGACTGGACTGTAGGAGTTAAACGGGATATATGATGGTTTGGCGGTATCTTTGTAATAGACAGTTGTTTGGAAACTGTTCCTATTTCTAAAAATGAGGGCATCCAGATATGGTAAGGTGTGGTTTTCTTCTCTTTCTATTGTAAACTTAATTTCTGGGTGGTAACTGTTAAGAGTGTCAAGGATGGCTTGGTCCGCTCCTAGGTGATATTCACAATATATATCATCAATATATCGTCGCCATTTCTTAATCCCCAGATTCTCTCGACTGTTAATCCAGCCATCTATTGTCAGTAGAACAATTTCTGCTACTGTAAGGGAAAGGGGGCTACCCATGGGTGACCCCTTAATCTGCCTGTAAATCTGGTTCTGATATGTAAAATTATTAATGGAGAGGCAAGCCTTGACCATGGTACAAATTGTATCAATATCGTCGAGTTCTGCCTTCACAAGTATATCCCGTAGGTTGCTGATTATAAGATCATGAGGGAGGCAGAGGAAGAGGGATTTCACATCGAAGGAACAAATCCTACTGTTAGGGTCGGGTATAGATCTTCTGATATCACCTATAAAATCTGCTATGTTGTTAATTGAATAGATGTTCCGTGAACGGACATGGGGCGACAAAAGCGAAGACAAAAAACGAGATACCACTATAGCCGGCGAAAGGTGGTATGCGACTATTGGTCTTAATGGGATATCTTCCTTGTGCAACTTCGGAAGGCCATATATGTAAGGAATATTTGTGTTATTGTTTATGAATGACTTGTATTGTTCATCAGTGATCTTTTTGTTCTTCCTGAGAGATGCTAACGTTTTCTTAAAAAGAGCTATGGATTTAGAATTTTCGGCTTTAGATATGGGTTCAAAAATCTCTTTGTCTTCCAATGTTGTCTCCATCTTATTCTGGTAATCCAATCTGTTCATAATGACCGTACTACCTCCCTTGTCTGCTCTGCAAACCACCAATTCCTTATTGTTTTTTATGTTTTTAATCGCTTGGAAGAATTGTTTCTTAGGTTTTATATCAAAAGTACCCCTTCTGTTAATTTTAGCGGCGACTATGTTCCTTATCTCTGATTTCTGTACATGGTTGAAAGTTTGGATTACGGATTCGATTGAACCAATGGTTCTGAAAGGGTCAGTTTCGGTCGGTATTCTGTTTTTTAGGCCATTTCGTAGTAAATTCTCTTCTGATGGGGAAAAAACATGATCGGTGAGGTTAACTATTGTATTTCCTAAAGTATCTGCTGGAAAGTTATATTTCTTTTCCCAAAACCGGAATTTATCATGATGTTTCTTGGATATTCTGAGATTCTGTGAATCAACTGCTCTTGTGATGTTTATAAGTAATTCTGCCATGGCTTTCCTTGGTAGTGTACACGATAATAGGGAAATTAGTTCTTTAATTGTTTTACCAAGAAATCTTATCATGGAGTGACACCCTTTGATCCTCGCCTTAAGTAGATCTTTTCTAAGATTCTCTATCTTCCGTTCAGAAAAAAACATTCCCAACCGGATCTCTAATTCTGAGGGAAGGAGGAACAAAATTCACTTCCTGACATTTCTTGTTGAACTGTAGGTTATTTCTCCACCTGGCTAGGCTGAGTGACTTCCTATATAATTTCGTTTTATAAAATTCAGTATATTCAAGGTTTTTCGGGTTCATTCTAAGATCAAAAAACTTGCGCACAAAATTAAATCCAAAAGACAAAAACCTCTCGCAATCAGTATCTTTTATTATTACAAATAACGGACGCTAGCTTTCGAACAATTAGTTCTTCAACGGGCGTTTTTACAAAACGAAATCAGATTCTTATTAATATATAGAGGTAATAGAAAAAATATATACAAATATTCGCTCAAAGATATGCTAAAAAGGTAAATTAGAGAATTGAAAAATAATCAGATATGCAAAAACTTCTTTAAAACTAAATTAAGTTTAAAACTAAGTGGGGAAGGGGGGACATAGCAGAATTCGTTATTCAAATTCTTTTAAAAAAGACTGGGTATCCAAATGTCCGTAGATTATTGTAAATATTCTCTTTTTCTTTTTCTTTTAAAGCTCGAAGGGAACAATGGGTATGGAGCCTCTTAGTTAGGGTTTTGACAACTGATATTTTGTAAGAGACTGGACTGTAGGAGTTAAACGGGATATATGATGGTTTGTACCCACCAGACTTTATAAGAAAACATACATTCATCCCGTTCAAAAAGGCTACCCTTACAGTCAACAGAACCAGGGGTTTTATAGATTTCTCCCCTACCAATCAGCGAATAGTCCATGATTTGAGGAAATATGGAATTCAGTTCACCTATCGCAGCACAAGCACAATAGGACATATACTGAGGAACCCCATTACCAAACCAGGAGTTAAACATGATGTTCAACATAAAAGCAACGCGATCTATTCGGTTGCCTGCAATGATTGTGAATCCGTTTATGTAGGAGAAACAGGCAGAAAAATCGAAAACCGAATCAAAGAACACAAATACAATATCAGCTCAAAAGACCCCAGATCCCTTCTGTACCAACACACGTTAAACACAGGACATAGTTTTGATCTGGATAACCCCATCTGCCATTACAACAACATCAGATACAAAGGGGAAAGATTAATTTTGGAATCCTTGGTTTCTGGTTGTAAAGACAGCATAAACAGAAGAATAGATGTCCCAGAACAGTTCCGCTGTCTTTTTTAAAATAATTTGAATAACGAATTCTGCTATGTCCCCCCTTCCCCACTTAGTTTTAAACTTAATTTAGTTTTAAAGAAGTTTTTGCATATCTGATTATTTTTCAATTCTCTAATTTACCTTTTTAGCATATCTTTGAGCGAATATTTGTATATATTTTTTCTATTACCTCTATATATTAATAAGAATCTGATTTCGTTTTGTAAAAACGCCCGTTGAAGAACTAATTGTTCGAAAGCTAGCGTCCGTTATTTGTAATAATAAAAGATACTGATTGCGAGAGGTTTTTGTCTTTTGGATTTAATTTTGTGCGCAAGTTTTTTGATCTTAGAATGAACCCGAAAAACCTTGAATATACTGAATTTTATAAAACGAAATTATATAGGAAGTCACTCAGCCTAGCCAGGTGGAGAAATAACCTACAGTTCAACAAGAAATGTCAGGAAGTGAATTTTGTTCCTCCTTCCCTCAGAATTAGAGATCCGGTTGGGAATGTTTTTTCTGAACGGAAGATAGAGAATCTTAGAAAAGATCTACTTAAGGCGAGGATCAAAGGGTGTCACTCCATGATAAGATTTCTTGGTAAAACAATTAAAGAACTAATTTCCCTATTATCGTGTACACTACCAAGGAAAGCCATGGCAGAATTACTTATAAACATCACAAGAGCAGTTGATTCACAGAATCTCAGAATATCCAAGAAACATCATGATAAATTCCGGTTTTGGGAAAAGAAATATAACTTTCCAGCAGATACTTTAGGAAATACAATAGTTAACCTCACCGATCATGTTTTTTCCCCATCAGAAGAGAATTTACTACGAAATGGCCTAAAAAACAGAATACCGACCGAAACTGACCCTTTCAGAACCATTGGTTCAATCGAATCCGTAATCCAAACTTTCAACCATGTACAGAAATCAGAGATAAGGAACATAGTCGCCGCTAAAATTAACAGAAGGGGTACTTTTGATATAAAACCTAAGAAACAATTCTTCCAAGCGATTAAAAACATAAAAAACAATAAGGAATTGGTGGTTTGCAGAGCAGACAAGGGAGGTAGTACGGTCATTATGAACAGATTGGATTACCAGAATAAGATGGAGACAACATTGGAAGACAAAGAGATTTTTGAACCCATATCTAAAGCCGAAAATTCTAAATCCATAGCTCTTTTTAAGAAAACGTTAGCATCTCTCAGGAAGAACAAAAAGATCACTGATGAACAATACAAGTCATTCATAAACAATAACACAAATATTCCTTACATATATGGCCTTCCGAAGTTGCACAAGGAAGATATCCCATTAAGACCAATAGTCGCATACCACCTTTCGCCGGCTATAGTGGTATCTCGTTTTTTGTCTTCGCTTTTGTCGCCCCATGTCCGTTCACGGAACATCTATTCAATTAACAACATAGCAGATTTTATAGGTGATATCAGAAGATCTATACCCGACCCTAACAGTAGGATTTGTTCCTTCGATGTGAAATCCCTCTTCCTCTGCCTCCCTCATGATCTTATAATCAGCAACCTACGGGATATACTTGTGAAGGCAGAACTCGACGATATTGATACAATTTGTACCATGGTCAAGGCTTGCCTCTCCATTAATAATTTTACATATCAGAACCAGATTTACAGGCAGATTAAGGGGTCACCCATGGGTAGCCCCCTTTCCCTTACAGTAGCAGAAATTGTTCTACTGACAATAGATGGCTGGATTAACAGTCGAGAGAATCTGGGGATTAAGAAATGGCGACGATATATTGATGATATATATTGTGAATATCACCTAGGAGCGGACCAAGCCATCCTTGACACTCTTAACAGTTACCACCCAGAAATTAAGTTTACAATAGAAAGAGAAGAAAACCACACCTTACCATATCTGGATGCCCTCATTTTTAGAAATAGGAACAGTTTCCAAACAACTGTCTATTACAAAGATACCGCCAAACCATCATATATCCCGTTTAACTCCTACAGTCCAGTCTCTTACAAAATATCAGTTGTCAAAACCCTAACTAAGAGGCTCCATACCCATTGTTCCCTTCGAGCTTTAAAAGAAAAAGAAAAAGAGAATATTTACAATAATCTACGGACATTTGGATACCCACCAGACTTTATAAGAAAACATACATTCATCCCGTTCAAAAAGGCTACCCTTACAGTCAACAGAACCAGGGGTTTTATAGATTTCTCCCCTACCAATCAGCGAATAGTCCATGATTTGAGGAAATATGGAATTCAGTTCACCTATCGCAGCACAAGCACAATAGGACATATACTGAGGAACCCCATTACCAAACCAGGAGTTAAACATGATGTTCAACATAAAAGCAACGCGATCTATTCGGTTGCCTGCAATGATTGTGAATCCGTTTATGTAGGAGAAACAGGCAAAAAAATCGAAAACCGAATCAAAGAACACAAATACAATATCAGCTCAAAAGACCCCAGATCCCTTCTGTACCAACACACGTTAAACACAGGACATAGTTTTGATCTGGATAACCCCATCTGCCATTACAACAACATCAGATACAAAGGGGAAAGATTAATTTTGGAATCCTTGGTTTCTGGTTGTAAAGACAGCATAAACAGAAGAATAGATGTCCCAGAACAGTTCCGCTGTCTTTTTTAAAAGAATTTGAATAACGAATTCTGCTATGTCCCCCCTTCCCCACTTAGTTTTAAACTTAATTTAGTTTTAAAGAAGTTTTTGCATATCTGATTATTTTTCAATTCTCTAATTTACCTTTTTAGCATATCTTTGAGCGAATATTTGTATATATTTTTTCTATTACCTCTATATATTAATAAGAATCTGATTTCGTTTTGTAAAAACGCCCGTTGAAGAACTAATTGTTCGAAAGCTAGCGTCCGTTATTTGTAATAATAAAAGATACTGATTGCGAGAGGTTTTTGTCTTTTGGATTTAATTAGAAATATAGGTATTTATTTTTGAAAATTTTAGTAATTACTAGCAATTGAAACTATGAAAAATATTAAGAAAAAAAAAGGCATCTCCTGAAAGTGTAACTACAATTTGCTAATGGCTTGCGCTATCTGTCGGAATAAATATTAATTTTTACATCGAATAATTATTCGATGATTTTTAATTATTCCAGAATTGACCAAATACACGCAAGCCATCAGCAACTTGTAGTTGCAGGATCAGGAGAGATGTCTTTTCTCTAATTTATCGACCTGATCCCAGCACAATTTCACTTTTGTTCTATTCTTTTATATGAAATTTAATAAAGACAATTTTTTGAGAGAAAAGTTTGAATATGTAGTATATTATTATATCCCTAGTACACGTGGTAAAGGCCATAATAATCATGGTGGGTAGTTAGAGACTGCTTTTACTGTAAGTACACCACATGTCTTGGCTCAACTGCTGATTGGCCACCCTTGATATAGAACATCAGAGATTAAATCATTCTTCTATAAGAATTCTGTTATAATTTTACCAAGGTTACCAATATTACCAAGGTTGTCCCTTAAGTTCGTAAACACTTGCAAATTTTTTTTCTTATCCCTAGTACAGGTGGTACAGGCCATAATAATAATGGTGGGTAGTTAGAGACTGCTTTTACTGTAAGTACACCACATGTCTATACATAAGAAAAGTAGTTCGACTTTTGTATTTACAAATGTGCCAGAGACCCGTTTGATTACTTGCACTCGCTGGTGTGGTTGAACATTTGCAAGAATCAGGGGCCATTGGAGCATTTTTTTTAACTAGAAAAAAGTGCCTAATGCGGGAATCGATCCCGGGTTGTAGCGGTCGAAAACCAACGGTTTAGACCACACTTTCATCGACCCCCAAGACAATTCTGGTAAAGCGGTGACATTGAATAGAACAGAGCTATTTTACTAGCTTCCATTAACGCACTTTTTTCCATAAACACACAGAGTTTACGTATAAATTGATATTTCCAAATATTGTTCCAAATCGTAAACAACAAAACAGGATAGCGATGCTTGATGCAGGAAAACCGATATCGAGAATTTTTACCGTTGAGATGAAATATGATCTTCTATTGTAAGATAATCTTCATTTTTTCACGTCATCCATAAATGATTTGTCTATAAGCTCATACCTTCCATATAAACCAATATTGAAAATTCGATTTGCTTTCAAGAGTTCCCTCATCAAGTTTTCGTATTTTTGATTTGTTATGCTTTGAAAATTTATAATTTAAACGTTCTAAGCAATACTGAATGGAAAAATTGTATCAAATCACAATTTTTTCTACTAAGACTTGTTTGTATTTTGGCATCTTTTTGGACCTAAATAGGCTTTGGTCTTGCCTATATTTTGACCAATTGACCAAGTGAGTAGAGAATCCAAATTCGGACACAGTTATTTGCCTTATTTCAGAGTTATCCGATAGGTGATGCATTTAAAGCACCACCTTTAAATGGAAATATTTATAATACAATATAATACGGCTATGCTTATGGAACGACGTTAAACACGTTTTTACCGCAAATTTTTCTTTTTGAAAAACGAAAAATCATAATTTTCATTATTTAAGGAGAAATAACGACTATTCCTATCCTTAGGGATGAAGTATGAAATAATGAATTGTGAAGAATAATGATGAACGGAAAAATAAAAGTGTCTAAAGATGGGAAACGAACCCATAGTGTTCCGCTTACCGGGAAGATGCCTGGTAACAAATATTTCTTTGTTCATGATAAATTTGTCAAAAACGTTTTAAAACACAAAATATTCCTTACAATGAGTTCCTTTTTAATTCAAAACGCTAGCTTTCAAGCGATAATCGCTCTTCAACGGGCTTAATAAAACAATATCGACTATTTCTTACAAGAGATATTTATAAAAACACTGCGCGCGTTTGTATTTGTAAATATTTCTTGTAAGATATAGTCGATGTTTTATTAAGCCCGTTGAAGAGGGATTATCACTTGAAAGCTAAAGTTTTGTAATAAAAAGATATTCATTGTGAGAAATATTTTGTTACCAGGCATCTTCCCGGTAAGCGGAACACTGTGGGTTCGTTTCCCATCTCTGGACACTTTTATTTTTCCGCTTATAATTACTCTTCACAATTCATCCTTTCATACTTCATCCCTAAGGATAGGAATAATCGTTATTTCTACTTAAATAATGAAAATTATGATTTTAAAGAAACTCATTATGAAAAATAATTTGTAATTTTAAAATATTTCTTTGTTAAAAGGCTTTCGTGTTATAAGTTAATCATATAATTTTACTAATAACTAAAAGTTCCATTATTAAACACACACAAACTTAAATGAAGCAATAAACTTTCAATTTAGTTCTTCAAATAAAATATGCTTCGGCCAGTAAACCTTGCCCTTGCAGCCTTAGAATAATTTCTAACGCTTTGCCAAATATTTTAACTTTTGTTAAGACAATAAAAAAGATTTACTGGCCGAAGTGTCTTTAATTTGAAGAACTATGAATGTCGGACAGGCAGCCTCCATCTTTACGATAATTTCAATATAGTTGTCTGTTCATCTACGTACCCATCATACTCCACATTCCTCCATATCTAACCTGGCCATTAGGAATCTTTCCCACTCGGCCATTCTGGGTAAATCACCGGTGGCCTTGGATTCTTAGTCGTCCGCAACCTTTAAATTGTCTGTGGAAGGCTATCTGTGTGGGAACAAGGTTCCTTCCTGTGGAAAACTCCAATGGGGTTTAATAAACTTAGAATCAACAGAAGAAATTAACAATAAATTGAGATTAAAGGAATTATCAAAAGATTTATCAATGACAAATAGAAGCTCATCAACTTTCGACATTTATTGTCTGATCTTTCGGTGACCTACTATCGCCTTTTTCACGATGGAAGAAGAGATTTACACGAAGTTTTAATTTTGTTAATAAATGTAGGAGACTAACTTATGAAATTCGATGTGTTAGATCATAGTAACTTACATTAATTATGTTCTCTAACTCCACCTTTGCCGGTCCCAAACCTGGATGAAAAAGGAGGAGGGGGAGCAATAACAAGCTTGGTAAAAAACCTGGGTTCAGCTGGCCCGGCTGATAGTACCCTGTAAGGGCTCCTAATCCAGTATTGACATTGGCTAGATTTCTAACGAAAGGCCTTCAACGGGTACGGGTAGTAATCACGGGACAACCAGGAATGGGATTTCACCGGCCCATTGTAATAGAAGGTTAGGAATAATCTATTTCTGGCGAAACGTTACCGTTTTGCTGAGAATTACCTTCTAATTCTGGGAGGGATTTCCCCGAGACGGAATTTTCCTAAACTGAATGCTGCGTGGGCGACTTCAAGACAGTAATTAGATGATAGATTATACATTCTGTGATAAACGCTATTTAGAATATTTATAGAACTAGTTAATTTATAATACAATATAATGCGGCTTATGATTGTAAAACGACGTTTGGAAAGTTCTATCGCAAATGTTTCTTTTGAACGAAAAATCGTAATTTATTTTAAGGAGAAATAACGACTATGCCTATTGCAGATTACGACTATTGCCCTGAAATGATATCACTTTTGGATCCTCAACAAATGGCCTTTGCTATAGGAAATGTTAATATATATTTATCTAAATTAAAACAATTTCGGTTCGTTTTACATTTTCGTATTCAGCAGAGTATATTTCTGTGTTGCCGCCATCAGGAGAATAGAATCGTCATACGATGACTTTCTTAAACCTCTATAGATGGAATTTTGTTTATATTTGTTAATTGTTTTACCAAAAGCTGAAAGAACTATGAATATCTTGAATCGGGCGACGCTCGGCTCTTGTATCTGTTTAACTCTAAATATGAAGTTTTACTCTCATGGACAAAACTTTAAAATTTTGTACCATTTAGCATGTATATCGGGATTCAGACAATACCTCTGAAATATATTTGATACACAGTAACCTTAATTGAAGACACACGAGATAACCAAGTGTAAACACAATTGCCTCTGTCTCCTTCAAATGAACAGGCGACAGCAAAGACTTTCCAATTTCTTAAGTTTTGTTCATTAGTGTATCTTTCAGAGTTATTGTCTGAATCCCGATATACATGCTAAAAGGTACAACTTTCTTAAGTTCCTTCCATCAGTGTATCTTTCAGAGTTATTGTCTGAATCCCGATATACATGCTAAAAGGTACAACTTCCTTAAGTTCCTTCCATCAGTGTATCTTTCAGAGTTATTGTCTGAATCCCGATATACATGGTAAAATGTACAACTTCCTTAAGTTCTGTCCATGAGTGTATCTTTAATCCTAGAGAGTTGGAACATTTACACCCCCCACAAGTAACTGGTTGATTCAGCGAGGTGAAGCGACTTCCTCCCGATGGCTATGTTCTCTCAGGAGTTTCCCGAAGATAAAAAAAAAACTCTTCAGTAATTATGACGCCAAGATCTCCTCTCTGATAACGTTTCACAATTCCACATAACTCGGCCAAAGTAGATTCAGAGAAACTTCCAGCAAGACTGGAAGCTGTTTCTTAATTAGATGACGGGGAATCCCCTACCAGTTTATCTAGACATACTCTGGGAACTGTTCCAACTCACACGTTATTTGTTCTTTTTTTTCAAAACCTATTCGATAAAAACTTTTACAAACCACTTTTTTCATCACAATCATCCTGATACCTCGGTATCCCACCAGAATTTACCATATCTTCAACAGTATCACAATATTTTAGGATTAAAACATACTTTATTTATTACCAGTTACAAATAAGACACGCTATATCCGATCTGGATAATTACGCGTAAAACTATTTACAATAATTGTAGTAGAGTAGTTAACAGAATTGTCAAAAAGAAAATAAACATTTGATCCAATATATGCCTTTTTAATTAAATATTTATTTAGGGATTTCTCTATTTTCAAAAGGAAAATAAACGATTGAGAAAAAGAGCATTGAATAAACATATACATTAAACAAATAAGCACCAACATAAGCAGATATAAGAAACCGCAAGGTAGTTATTTACAGTATGTTAAGCAATGATAAAAGTTGATTTAATGAATTTAAAACGTACTGCTTGCTCATTGAAAATGATCTTTTCACTTATTATAAACCTATACCTCATTGCCTTTGAATGAATGTAAGTATTTTATTTGAAAATGTAAAATGTATATCTATATATATAAAAATCAATGTTTGTATGTTTGTTTGTTTGTATGTCCGGTATACAAATTCGCAGTAGTTCACTAATTCAAACCAAAATTTCCATACATAGGTAAAAAAAATACGGGGAAGACGATAGGCTATTTTAAAAATATATAAATCAATTATTAAAAAACTATATATTCAAATTATTCTACTTAGCTCACGAACAGCGCCCTCTATCAAAGATTAGAATAAATTATGCTGATGCAAACAAATAGATAATGCTAATAACAAACAATTATTTAAAAAAATCTTATCTAAATATATATCACTCGGGTAGATATGCACACGGGTCAATCCCGGGGCGAAGCCCGGGTCACCCGTCTAGTTTATTATAAACATTTTAGAAGATTTAAAAATAATAATAATAAAGGGCTATATATGATAATATACTACTCTACCCATCCCCAGAAGACACCATCAACAAGCTCTACAAGCTTGATACCCTGATATGATTGAGTGGAGATAAGAAAGAAGAAGAAGAGGTTCACGCAAAAGCTTCGTCAGTTACATGTCGGAACACACGGATGTCAATGTGTCAACATGTCAATTTTCTGTTGTGGTTGTCGTGTACAATGAAGAGCCTCAGATGTCTTCATGTATCTCTATCACAGCAATGTCCTCTATCTTGGATGTGTATACTGTATTGTTGTTGTTGTCGTGTCCAATGAAGAGTCTCAGATGCCTCCATGCATCTCTATCACAGCAATGTCCTCTATCTTGGAAGTGTATACTGTATTGTTGTAGTTGTCGTGTCCAATGAAGAGTTTCAGATGTCCCCATGTATCTCTATCACAGCAGTTGCAATGTTCTCTATCTTGGGTATGTATACTGTTTTTGTTGTTGTCGTGTCCAATGAAGAGTCTCAGATGTCCCCATGTATCTCTATCACAGCAGTCGCAATGTTTTCTATCTTGGGTGTGTATACTGTATTGTTGTTGTTGTCGTGTCCAATGAAGAGTTTCAGATGTCCCCATGTATCTCTATCACAGCAGTCGCAATGTTTTCTATCTTGGGTGTGTATACTGCATTGTTGTTGTCGTGTCCAATGAAGAGTTTCAGATGTCCCCATGTATCTCTATCACAGCAGTCGCAATGTTTTCTATCTTGGGTGTGTATACTGTATTGTTGTTGTTGTCGTGTCCAATGAAGAGTTTCAGATGTCCCCATGTATCTCTATCACAGCAGTCGCAATGTTTTCTATCTTGGGTGTGTATACTGTATTGTTGTTGTTGTCGTGTCCAATGAAGAGTTTCAGATGTCCCCATGTATCTCTATCACAGCAGTCGCAATGTTTTCTATCTTGGGTGTGTATACTGTATTGTTGTTGTTGTCGTGTCCAATGAAGAGTTTCAGATGTCCCCATGTATCTCTATCACAGCAGTCGCAATGTTTTCTATCTTGGGTGTGTATACTGTATTGTTGTAGTTGTCGTGTCCAATGAAGAGCCTCAGATGTCTCCATGTCTCTATCACAGCAGTTGCAATGTTCTCTATCTTGGGTATGTATACTGTATTGTTGTTGTCGTGTACAATGAAAAGCCTCTATGTGTCCGTACATCTCTATCACAGCAGTTGCAATGTTCTCTAACTTGGGAGTGTATACTGTATTGTTGTTGTTGTCCTCGTGTCCAATGAAAAGCCTCAGATGTCTCCATGTATCTCTATCACAACATTCGCAATGTCTACTATCTTGGGTGTGTATACGTTTCTGTTGTTGTGTCCAATGAAGAGCCTCAGATGTTTCAATGTATCTCTATCACAGCAATGTCCTCTATCTTGGATGAGGGGGAGAATAAATTATATAATTATTGAAATATAATTTTAAAACATGCAAAGCTTCAAAGTATTTCAACAAGGAAGTTAATGAGGTTTTTATTTCCCAAATGCACACAAAGACAGGATTGGATTCCTCTCGAACAACAACAATGATCTCTCCGGGCTGGTCGTTTAGTATGACAGAAAGAACGGCGCCAAGCCATCAGAATACATAGGTATGTTTGCCAATCCTCGCATCCTTAGCATTGCCACATTTCCTCGAACTATTTTGGTCGCCAAGGCCACCTTCCTTCGGCTTTGTAGTCCCAGTCACTTTCCGCCAGCCACTCGCCGTCTATTTATACCTGGCGGTTCTACTGAATGATCGCAAACATCGAGCCATAATTGCTTTCAGGGTCCGCCATTGAACTCTTTGTTTTGATTGGTTAATTATTAGACAATTAACACAATTATATTGAACATTTTGTCAATACATAGAAAAGTGCACAGTCTTCATTATTATTTTAAAATAATTAGCTATATAACACTATATGGGTTGGCCAAATATCAGGGAACAGGCTAAATCAATGTTTAGTTGATTTCTGTTCCACCAGATGGCGCTCTGCCTTCTGTAAAGCACATGTGCTCCTGGTCAGGATAGGCCATTTTTAATATAACACTATGTACAATGTACATGCCGCTTCTACCACCGCTGCAGAGTTTGGTGGAGAATCACCAGCGGGTCTCCAGCGACACCACGTATTTCGTGATCTATGAAGAAAGCGTAGATCGCGTGCTACGCCGCTGTGGAGATGGTGATGGCGTGGTCCTTGTTTTAAAAGAAAAATCGTTTTTATATTTTGCAGTTAAGTATATTTTTGACAAAACGTTTTCCTCGTATTTCTATCGTGTTGTTCGTTCAGACAGGTGTACACCTTGGAAGACCAACGGTGGTCAACATGGGGCCCGTAGAATCATGTTGCAGAGCTAGGTCAATTGAACACTTGAACAGAACACACATAGAAGCATCTATCT
This sequence comes from Cordylochernes scorpioides, assembly GCA_030710605.1. Lineage (NCBI taxonomy): Eukaryota > Metazoa > Arthropoda > Arachnida > Pseudoscorpiones > Chernetidae > Cordylochernes > Cordylochernes scorpioides. The sequence goes on along the minus strand of CP092871.1, from coordinate 1,411,491 downwards.
ATCCTTACTGACATTTTGATCCTTGTAACTTAATGAACCAAAGTCATAAACATTGATTAGGAATATAGTTCCCCTTAAAATAAAAAAAATACATATCCTGACCACGAGCACATGAGCTTTTCATATGGCAGAGCGCCATCTAGTCGAACAGAAATTAACTAAACGTGGATTTAGCCTGTTGCCTGATTTAATTCCCCGTTATTATTGTAGAAAGAACAAGGGACAATGGTGTTTTGGAAATAATTTGTTGGTTGAAGAAATTTGCTTGGAAAAATATATAATTACATCAACCAGTTTTTAATTCAGTTTCCGACGTTTCAGTGACAGAGAATCAGTGAATTTAACAAATCTATGAACGTAATAGCATGATGATAATTGAATAATACAAACACCAGTTTTTTATTCAGTTTCCGACGTTTCAGTGACAGAGAATCAGTGAATTTAACAAATCTATGAACGTAATAGCATGGTAATAATTGAATAATACAAACACCAGTTTTTTATTCAGTTTCCGACGTTTCAGTGACAGAGAATCAGTGAATTTAACAAATCTATGAACGTAATAGCATGATGATAATTGAATAATACAAACACCAGTTTTTTATTCAGTTTCCGACGTTTCAGTGACAGAGAATCAGTGAATTTAACAAATCTATGAACGTAATAGCATGGTAATAATTGAATAATACAAACACCAGTTTTTGACAATTTCATTCGATTTCATGGCTCCTCCTGTAGGATGGTATTGCAATATCTTTGTACCTTTTTATTATCAGAAAATATTTATTGTTTTTATTATGTCTAATACATCTTTTGTTGTTTATTTGCAAACCGCCAAAGTGACAAAAACAAATCAAAAAGGGATGATGATAACCTGCGTCTTGCAGATTAACATTTTCATAGAAACATATATATATACATATATTTATAATTATATGTAATTCTGCTGTCCTAAAAGCTTATGTCCATAGTTCATCTAAAATACCCATTCGAAGAATCAAGCATCAGTATCACTATAAAAGGAAGTTCCAAAAATGCTATATAACAGCGGTATGGTAGATTAAACTGGCGAAACCGCTGGGAGGGTTCACCACTGATGAGCCAGGCCCTCCCTTTAATTTTTCAATTGCAGTAAGGACAGTAGAAATCGTTTTATTTTAAAAAGAATATTACGCCTCTAAAATATTTTGTAATATATATATGCATATTTATTGCTAGCTATATATCAGTTATCAAATTGAAGGCGCCCCTGTACCGATGAGGGCCATAGCCCACGGTATACAGGTTGGTTTTGTCTATATTTGCCAAAACTGGGGTTGCGGCTCATTCTTCATCCCCAGATTCACGTTTTATTCTGATGTGATGACAAAATGAATTATTTTAATGAATTATTTAAAGGAAAAAAGCTTATTTTCGTACATATATTTGCATCAATAATGGCTTAGGTGGTTATTGTGTTAGTTTGCAATGTAAACTTTTTTTCCAAATGTTTAGCGTATATACGCAAGTTTCGACTCAAATACCTATTTATTTGTGTCTCAAGAAGCCTCTGGGAGCTCCACGCTGACGATGGGGCCAACAGCTCGAAAAGCATTCGTGAATGGCTTTTCTTGATTTATCAAGAAAATGGGTTGGTCAAAAATCAGGAAACAGGCTAAATCCACGTTCAGTTAATTTCTGTTACACTAGATGGCGCTCTGCCATATAAAAAGCTCATATGCTCGTGTGGTAAGGTAAACTATATTCCTAATCTTGGTTTCTCAAGAAGCCTCTGGCACCAAAAATATTTTTGGTCGCAGTGGTAAAGGCTACTCCACGCTGACGAGCGCCAACAGCGCGAAACGCGTGGATGGCTTTTTTTGATTTATAAAGAAATTTGGTTGGCCAAATATCAGGGAACAGGTTAAATCAATGATTAGTTGATTTCTGTTCCACTAGATGGCGCTCTGCCATCTAAAAAGCATATGTGTTTTTGGTCAGGATATGCCTTGTTTATTTTTAATTACA
>CP092871.1:1357707-1409384 GCA_030710605.1 Cordylochernes scorpioides | reverse complement strand
ATGGCCACATTCGGACTTGGGCCTCAAGCTGAGTCCCGCGACTTTGTGATTTGTGGCGCTGTAAATTTGAGCTATGAAGATCCTCGTACGTAGAAACCATTAATTCCTCCCCCGTGTAAACAAGACAGTTTGTGGGCTTTTATGGCGTCTTACGGGTCGTGTGGCTTTCTTCACATGGCTTTATTCCAATTATGCTTCAAACCTTCCACAATTGGGTATTCCTACCTTTAAATAAATATCTATTTTCGTGAGAAATTGCTTACAAAGGTAACAAAATATATCTAAAATATATAGTGAAGGTTGTGGAAACGGAAATATTTATGTTTTTTCACATTTCCATATTTACTGCTAATTCCCTTCACAAGTTACAGACATACGGCTCTTCAGGCTAATGGAATTCCAGATTTTTGCAATTTTTAGTTTATCACGTTTATTATTGTGTGTTTCCCCGATGCTAGGGTGGTGTCTTGTTCATGGAGCAGATCAGATCTGTCTGTGCACCCTGATCACAATACCGGCCAACTGAGGTGTCTTGTCCGTATGGATGTCCTCTTCTGGATTGATGTCTGCCATATAGAGGGCTGCAAGGATAGCCAGGCAACTGTATATATGGTCCGGAGTGAGTTGGGTGTTGTAACAGTTATTGAAGTTCTTGTAGGATCTAGTCATGTCTGGGTTTATTTCATATTTCTTTAAAATGTCCTGTTCTGATTCTTGAACAACAATTGTTGTTAAAATTTTTGAAGTTTAAGTTTATATAATTTTCTTGTGTTTTTGAGATGTTTCAATTAGTTCTTTACGTCATATATATGCGACACGACCGCCCAGAGTCAAGTTTGCTAATAAATAGCATTTTCGTATTTAATTCAGTATTTAGTGTAACACACACACTGCGCATACATTGAGAGATTCTAATTTCACATATTTGTATCAAAGGCATTTTGGGTTTTATATTCAAATTTATTCCTACACAGATTTCTGAGGGATTCTCAAAAACTAGAATTTAATTCCCCCATTAAAATGATAATATTGTAGCGTGGCTTAATTGTTATTTACATAATTTTGTTTAAGATTGTTGTATGAAAAAAGTGAAAGTTGTATAAGCTTTTGATTTTGCTTTGTTTTAAGAATGAATCGATGTTGGTTCCATATACTTGAATTGAATATTACACCTTAGTTATATATATTTTATTGCTTAAAAAGGAACAAAACAAAAAAGAAACTACATTTGCATAAAATTTGATTACTACCTAAGACTTTTACTACTACCTAATGCACCATATCCTAAGGGACTGTCCTCGAAGATTCTTCCAGGGAACACTTGGGGATATCCACCGGTGCACAGAGGAGGCCCTGGAGTTGATTCGTCACCTCGACATTCCACTCTAGAGAAACTTGCCAACATTGTTGTATTGTGCTGTAAAAAACAATATCATACGCAATATATATATATACTACCTAAGAAAAAAAAAGATGATTATAAAAATTGAATATGTCTGCCAGAAAAATGCTTCTATGAATTAAAAAATAAGAATAATTACAAACTTAACATATAAATTTCAAACAATTGTATTAGATTTACATAGTTTGGCTTGAATTGTGTCATTGCTATAGAAATGTACATAGCTACAATTTTAGACCGTTGTTACCGAGACTAAGGTTGGTTTGTACTCACCTCGCGACTATTTTAGATACAGGCGACAATATTTAATAGCTATTTGAATCGTCTGCAAACTTTTGAGATAAAGGAAAGATATATAAATGGTTGCTATGGCAACGTATAGCAGAAGACTATAGGAAATTCAAGCAATTATAACAACAACTTAGGCGTCTGTTTGATTATAGTTAACCTTTGTGTGTGTTTGTGTGGAGAATATTTATAGGGATAGATGTTTCTTGTATAAAACTTCTTATTTGCATATCTCGTGCTTTCGGAACTTGACGTTCTTCTTCAGGAAAATTAATAAATACTTTATACTCTGTGATATGTTGAACGAAGGTGACTACTTCAATAATTATGCGACCCGGGTTCAGTTCCCGGGCGACGCAACCTTTCCCTGGCTGACAATGAACTTGTAACTGTATTAAAACTCTAATGTACCCTTCCAATTTATACTTTCATAACCTTTCTTTAACTATCTGCTAACTACAGTATCTCTGTACATATCTGGGACTCACCTCTTGACTTGCTTTCCTTACCAGACCCACCACTGAACCTTCTTCAGATAGAAAAGTCCCCAGATTGACTTGAGCGGGCGATGTAACTGTAACCCGTCCACATTTTGGGCGGATGTTGTTGTTGTACTTCAATAATTATCATGGATCTTCAGTTCCTTTTTTCTACAGAATTTAAATGTTTTAACAAATTCATTCTGAACATATATAACAGATATTTTGATCTTCTAAGGTGAAATTTTCGAATTAATCTGCTATTTTGTTTGTTGTTTGTTCTAAATTGGCTTCAATTTGACGTCACTGATGTGTTTTCAGATATCATTAATAATGGCTATTATAATTGTTTTGTCAGTATTTCCTTTTAATATTTTTTTTGAAATTTATATATATATAATAGCCCTCACTGACCTGAATGCAGGCAGCCATCCGGCTTGCCGTGGACTGATAAAGATTGCGGATTGGTGTGCTGCGGGTTTTCTTGTCAAATTGTCTCCAACTTTCGGGATAATTAGTCAAAATTCCGGGATGGTTGCAATTGCCTTCCCATCTCGTCCCTGATGTGCTCTGGGTGCGAGATTAGGCGACTTTGCTGGCCACGGAAGAGTCCGGCAAGATTGAAGACAATCCATAGTGCCGTGTGTGGCCAGGCATTATCTTGTTGAAAAGTAAGCCCGGGATGATGTGAGAGGGACGGCAACAAAACAGGCCGTAGAATGTCATCTACGTAACGTTGTGCTCTCAGGGTGCCAGGAACGAGTACAAATGGGGTCTTGCTATCAAACGAAATGGCATCCCAGAACATAACGCCCTGTTTTGGAACTGTGTTGTGTTCGAAAGTGAAGCCAGGATCCACACGTTGCCCAGAGCGTCTCCAGACACGTTTGCGACGGTTGTCAGGAGACAGTAAGAAAAGGGACTCGTCACTAAAGACTATACGTCCTCAGTCAGCGCAGTTCCAAGTTGATCGCTCCTGACACCACTGTAGTCGGACTTGTCAGAATACGGTGTGAGGGGTAGGCATCGTAACGGTCGGCGGGCTTCTAGATTCCGCTCTCTCAGTCGTCTGTTGATGGACATTTTGGACACTTGTGTGCCGGTCACACGTTGGATGGTAAATAACGTCAAATCCGGTGCTGCGACAGCCGTTCTGACAATATCTCTGTCCTCAATTTCTGCTGTGTCCCTTGGTCGACCGCTGCCGTCCTGACGTTGCATACTTCCGTTGTTGATCCACTCTTGCCAACATCGTCCAATAGCCACATCACTTCGACACAGATGTCGCGCGATTAATTGATTTGACCAACCAGTCTCTTCCAATCCAATGTCACGACCAGTTTCAAACTCTGACATGTGTTCTTGATGAGCACGAACCTTTCGGTGAGGCATTGATACGGTAGAAAAAGACTTACTACAAAAATATTAAATTTAAATTTTGAAATCAGCTCGTATCGCGCTGAATATTGAAGTTAGAATATTCATGCTGGATGCGCAGTTCAGATGCGCTGGAGCTCTTTCTTTGCACAAATCTGCTACCAGATTTAAATCATTTGCATGTTTGATCGAAATGTCTTTGTACACGTATTTTCATATAAATCGAACAACTCCTTCTTGGTTCGTCGATTTTTTGTTATAGAGTATATTTCTCAGATAAACAAGTACAAAATCACACTATTTCATGAAGTAGTAGAAATTTCTCGAAGCACCTAAATTAGAAACTGCTGCGGCTACACAGGTGGCTGGCGCACATGTTGCAACATGCAATCATAGATAGAAGGGTGCCAAGGGATAAATTTAACCCATTTTATACCGGATTATAGCCCCGATATTCAATGAAAGGTGAGAAAATCCATGATCTTGATTGGCTTGGATCTTCTATGGAAGGAATAAAATGTATGGTCTTTTTGATTGGCTCGAATCTCCTACGGAATGCTTGGAATGTATGATCTTGATTGGCTCGTATGTTCCACGGAAGGCTTGGAATGTATGATCTTGATTGGCTAGGATCTTCCACGGAAGGCTTGGCATGTATGATCTTGATTGGCTAGGATCTTCCACGGAAGGCTTGGAATGTATGAACTTGATTGGCTCGGATCTTCCACGGAAGGCTTGGAATGTATGATCTTGATTGACTCGGATATTCCACGGAAGGCTTGGAATGTATGAACTTGATTGGCTCGGATCTTCCACGGAAGGCTTGGAATGTATGATCTTGATTGGCTCGGATCTTAAACGGAAGGCTTGGTATGTATGATCTTGATTGGCTCCGATCTCACTGAAGGCTTGGAATGTATGATCTTGATTGGCTCGGATCTTCCACGGAAGGCTTGAAACGTATGATCTTGATTGGCTCGGATCTTCCACGGAAGACTTGGAATGTATGATCTTGATTGGCTCGGATCTCCCACGGAAGGCTTGGAATATATGATCTTGATTGGCTCGGATCTTCCACGGAAGGTTTGGAATGTATGATCTTGATTGGCTCGGATCTTCCACGGAAGGCCTGGAATGTATGATCTTGATTGGCTCGGATCTTTCACGGAAGGCCTGGAATGTATGATCTTGATTGGCTCGGATCTTCCAAGGAAGGCTTGGAATATATGATCTTGATTGGCTCGGATCTTCCACGGAAGGTTTGGAATGTATGATCTTGATTGGCTCGGATCTTCCACGGAAGGCTTGGAATGTATGATCTTGATTGGCTCGGATCTTCCACGGAAGGCTTGGAATGTATGATCTTGATTGGCTCGGATCTTCCACGGAAGGTTTGGAATGTATGATCTTGATTGGCTCGGATCTTCCACGGAAGACTTGGAATGTATGATCTTGATTGGCTCGGATCTTCCACGGAAGGCTTGGAATGTATGATCTTGATTGGCTCGGATATTCCACGGAGGGCTTGTAATGTATGATCTTGATTGGCTCGGTTATTCCACGGAAGGTTTGGAATGTATGATATTGATTGGCTAGGATCTCCCACGGAAGGCTAGGAATGTATGATCTTGATTGGCTCGGATCTCCCACGGAAGGCTAGGAATGTATGATCTTGATTGGCTCGGATCTCCCACGGAAGGTTTGGAATGTATGATCTTGATTGGCTCGGATCTCCCACGGAAGGCTTGGAATGTATGATCTTGATTGGCTCGGATCTCCCACGGAAGGCTTGGAATGTATGATCTTGATTGGCTCGGATCTCCCACGGAAGGCTTGGAATGTATGATCTTGATTGGCTCGGATCTCCCACGGAAGGCTTGGAATGTATGATCTTGATTGGCTCGGATCTCCCACGGAAGGCTTGGAATGTATGATCTTGATTGGCTCGGATCTTTCACGGAAGACTTGGAATGTATGATCTTGATTGGCTCAGAAATTTCACGGATGGCTTGGAATGTATGATCTTGATTGGCTCGGATCTTCCACGGAAAGCTTGGAATATAGGCGGAAGTAGAGGCGGATCAGCAATGTATATTGACATGTAACATAGACACATTTATTGCCATAAGTTTTATACGGAAACAAAAGGAGCTACGCTATTATTCTGCGAAGTTTACATCACGGAAGATAAGATCTTCAAATTGGTAAATCTTCATTTAATTATACCATCACCATAATGTACATCCGCTTTGGGCTCTTATCAGCGGTACCTGTTTGTGACAAAACTTGTTTGTTTTTCTTCAAACTTCTGCCTCTCTGCAAATTAACCTTGAATAATTTTTATACACGTAAACATTTATGAAATTGTTTTGAAAATAGAGCAATCCATAAATAAATCTTTAATTAAAAAGGCATATATTGAATCAAATATAATTTATTTACCAATATTTCAGTTGGCTGAACGTCAACTTTTATCAAGGTGTTATAATATTAACATGTTAATATTAACACATTAAAATGTTATAATACCTTGATAAAGGTTGGCGTTCAGCCAACTGAAATATTGGTAAAATAAATGATATTTTGATCCAATATATGCCTTTTTAATTCAAAATATAGGAAATTATTTTTGAGAATATTAGTAATTACTAGCAATTCAAACTATGAAAATATTAAGAAAAAAAAGGCATCTCCTGATCGTGTAACTAAAAGTTGCTGATGGCTTGTGCCATCTATCGGAATAAATATCAATTATTCGTTGATTTTTAATTATTCCAGAATTGACCAAATACACGCATGCGATCAGCAACTTGTAGTTTCATGATCAGGAGAGATGTCTTTTCCTTAATTTATCGACCTGAACCCAGTACAATTTCACTCTTGTGCTATTACTTCACATGAAATATAATAAAGAAAATATTTTGAGAGAACAAGTTTGAATATGTATTATATTATTATCTCTAGTACACGTGGTACAAGCCATTAAATCATGGTGGGTAGTTAGCGACTGCTCTTACTGTAAGTCCACACATGTGAAAAGCAATTCGACTTTTGCACTTACAAATGTACCATAGCCCCGTTTGATTACATGCACTCGCTGGTGTGGTTGAACCTTTGCAAGAATCAGGGGCCATTGGAGCATATTTTTTTTTTAAACTAGAAAAAAAGAGCTTAATGCGGGATTTGATCCTGGGTTGTAGCGGTCGAAAACCAACGGTTTAGATCATCCTTACATCGACCCCCAAGACACTTCTGGTAAAGCGGTGACATTGAATAGAACAGAGCCATTTTACTAGCTTCCATTAACGCACTTTTTCCATAAACACACAGAGTTTACGTATAAATTGAAATTTCCAAATATTCTTCCAAATCGAAAACAACAAAACAGGATAGCGATGCTTGATGCAGGAAAACCAATATCGAGAATTTTTACCGTTGCGATAAAATATGATCTTCTATTGTAAGCGAATCTTTATTTTTTTCACGCCATCCATAGAGATTTTTTTCTAGAATATATGCACATAGCTTCCATATAAACCTATATTGAAAATTCGATTTGCTTTCAAGAGTTCCCTCATCAAGTTTTTCTTTTTGATTTGTTATGCTTTGGAAATTTATAATTTCAACGTTCTAAGCAATACTGAATGAAAAATCGTATCAAATCACATTTTTTTCTACTAAGGCTTGTTTGTATTTTGTCATCTTTTTGCACCCAAATAGGCCTTGGTCTTGCCTATATTTTGACCAATTGACCAAGTGAGTAGAGAATCCAAATTCGGACACAGTTATTTGCCTTATTTCAGAGTTATCAGATAGGTGATGCATTTAAAGCACCACCTTTAAATGGAAATATTTATAATACAATATAATGCGGATATGCTTATAGAACGACGTTAAACACGTTTTTACCGCAAATTTTTCTTTTTGAAAAACGAAAAATCATAATTTTCATTATTTAAGGAGAAATAACGACTATTCCTATCCTTAGGGATGAAGTATGAAAGGATGAATTGTGAAAAGAGTAATGATGAACGGAAAAATAAAAGTGTCCAGAGATGGGGAACGAACACACAGTGTTCCGCTTACCGGGAAGATGCCTGGTAACAAATATTTCTTTTTTTCATGATAAATTTGTCAAAAACGTTTTAAAATTACAAAATATTCCTTACAATGAGTTCCTTTTTAATTCAAAACGCTAGCTTTCAAGCGATAATCCCTCTTCAACGGGCTTAATAAAACATCGACTATTTCTTACAAGAGATATTTATAAAAACGCTGCGCGCGTTTGTATTTGTAAATATTTCTTGTAAGATATAGTCGATGTTTTATTAAGCCCGTTGAAGAGGGATTATCACTTGAAAGCTAAAGTTTTGTAATAAAAAGATATTCATTGTGAGAAAATATTTTGTAATTTTAAAACATTTTTGACAAATTTATCATGAAAAAAACAAATATTTGTTACTAGGCATCTGCCCGGTAAGCGGAACACTATGGGTTCGTTCCCCATCTCTGGACACTTTTATTTTTCCGTTTATCATTACTCTTCACAATTCATCTTTTCATACTTCATCCCTAAGGATAGGAATAGTCGTTATTTCTACTTAAATAATGAAAATTATGATTTTAAAGAAGCTCATTGTGAAAAATAATTTGTAATTTTAAAATATTTCTTTGTTAAAAGGCTTTCGTGTTATAAGTTAATCATATAATTTTACTAATAACTAAAAGTTTCATTATTAAACACACACAAACTTAAATGAAACAATAAACTTTCAATTTAGTTCTTCAAATAAAAGATACTTCGGCCAGTAAACCTTGCCCTTGCAGCCTTAGAATAATTTCTAACGATTTGCCAAATATTTTAATTTTTTTGAGATAATAAAAAGATTTACAGGCCGAAGTGTCTTTAATTTGAAGAACTATGAATGTCGGCCAGGCAGTCTCTATCTTTACGATGCTTTCAATACAGTCGTCTGTTCATCTACGTACCCATCGTACTCCACATTCCTCCATATCTAACCTGGCCATTAGGAATCTTTCCCACTCGGCCATTCTGGGTAAATCACCGGTGGCCTTGGATTCTTAGTCGTCCGCAACCTTTAAATTGTCTGTGGAAGGCTATCTGTGTGGGAACAAGGTTCCTTCCTGTGGAAAACTCCAATGGGGCTTAATAAACTTAGAATCAACAGAAGAAATTAACAATAAATTGAGATTAAAGGAATTATCAAAAGATTTATCAATGACAAATAGAAGCTCATCAACTTTCGGCATTTATTGCCTGACCTTTCAGCGACCTAGTAATTGCCTTTTTCATGATGGAAGAAGAGATTTACACGAAGTTTTAATTTTGTTAATAAATGTAGGAGACTAACTTATGAAATTCGATGTGTTAGATCATAGTAACTTACATTAATTATGTTCTCTAACTCCACCTTTGCCGGTCCCAAACCTGGATGAAAAAGGAGGAGGGGGAGCAGTAACAAGCTTGGTAAAAAACCTGGGTTCAGCTGGCCCGGCTGATAAATCGCTAAATACAACATATGTATATACCAGAGCCAGGTAGTCACCGCGATAGTATCCGCCTCCAAGAGATGACGGGGTCCTCGATGGTCTCACCCAGTCCAGCCTGGACGAAGTATCGGCAGATTCTTGACTTCGCCGATGCGAGGATGGCCAGTTTGTCCCGAATATCCAAGCCTGTAGGTCAGGCGGTCTCCCGATGATGTTGAAGGATTCGCGGACGAGGGACCTGATCTTGCGGCATCCCCAGTATGTGTATTGCTGTGTGTTGTGTGTGTGTTGTGCTGTATTGTGTGTGTTGTGTTGTATTGTGTGTGTTGTGTTGTGTGTGTTGTGTTTTTCTGTGTATTGTATGTGAGTTGTTGCCTGTATCATTTGTGTGTTGTGTGCTGTCAGGCTTTCTCCCTCTTTATCACTACCTTAGTTTGGAATTTTATGCCATACTCAACCAAATTCACAATTGGATGCCAAGTTAAAATAAAAAAGTTTAAGAGTCTGAAATAAACTTGCAATGAGTATCTCCTATTGACATTGGCTGGCTTTCTAACGAAAGGCCTTCGACGGGTACGGGTAGTAATCACGGGACAACCAGGAATGGGATTTCACCGTCCCATTGTAATAGAAGGTTAGGAATAATCTATTTCTGGCGAAACGTTACCGTTTTGCTGAGAATTACCTTCTAATTCGAGGAGGGATTTCCCCGAGACGGAATTTTCCTAAACTGAATGCTGCGTGGGCGACTTCAAGACAGTAATTAGATGATAGATTATACATTCTGTGATAAACGCTATTTAGAATATTTATAGAACTAGTTAATTTATAATACAATATAATGCGGATTATGATTGTAAAACGACGTTTGGAAAGTTTTACCGCAAATGTTTCTTTTGAACGAAAAATCGTAATTAATTTTAAGGAGAAATAACGACTATGCCTATTGCAGATTACGACTATTGCTCTGAAATGATATCACTTTTGGATCCTCAACAAATGGCCTTTGGTATAGGACATGTTAATATACATTTATCTAAATTAAAACAATTTCGGTTCGTTTTACATTTTCGTATTTAGCAGAGTATATTTCTGTGTTGCCGCCATCAGGAGAATAGAATCGTCATACAATGACTTTCTAAACCTCAATAGATGGATTTTTGTTATATGTTCGAGCCAAGTGAACCAAAATCTGAAAGAACTCTGAATATCTTGAATCAAGCGACGCTCGGCTTAACTCTAAATATGAAGTTTTCCCCCTCGTGGACAAAACTTGAATTATTTGCACCATTTAGAATGTATATCAGGATTAGGATGATAACTATGAAATATATTTGATACACAGTAACCTTTATTGAAGACATACGAGATAACCAAATGTGAACACAATTGCCTCTGTCTCCTTCAAATAAACAGGCGACAACAAAGACTTTCCAATTTCTTAAGTTTTGTCCATGAGTGTATCTTTCAGAGTTATTGTCTGAATCCCAATATACATGCTAAAAGGTACAACTTTCTTAAGTTCCTTCCATGAGTGTATCTTTCAGAGTTATTGTCTGAATCCCGATATATATGGTAAAAGGTACAACTTCCTTAAGTTTTATCCATGAGTGTATCTTTCAGGGTTATTGTCTTAACCCAGATATACATGCTAAAAGGTACAATTTCCTTAAGTTCTGTCCATGAGTGTATCTTTCAGAGTTATTGTCTGAATCCTGATATACATGCTAAAAGGTAAAACTTCCTTAAGTTTTGTCCATGAGTGTATCTTTCAGGGTTATTGTCTTAACCCAGATATACATGCTAAAAGGTACAACTTCCTTAAGTTTTTGTCCATGAGTGTATCTTACAGAGTTATTGTCTGAATCCCGATATACATGCTAAAAGGTACAACTTCCTTAAGTTCTGTCCATGAGTGTATATTTCAGAGTTATTGTCTCAATCCTGATATACATGCTAAAAGGTACAACTTCCTTAAGTTCTGTCCATGAGTGTATCTTCAATCCTAGAGAGTTGGAACATTTACACTTCCCACAAGTAACTGGTTGATTCAGCGAGGTGAAGCGACTTCCTCCCGATGGCTATGCTCTGCTAGGAGTTTCCCGAAGATAAAAAACTCTTCAGTAATTATGACGCCAAGATCTCCTCTCTGATAACGTTTCACAATTCCACATAACTCGGCCAGAGTAGATTCAGAGAAACTTCCAGAAAGACTGGAAGCTGTTTCTTAATTAGATGACGGGGAATCCCCAACAGTTTATCTAGACATACTCTGGGAACTGTTCCAACTCACACGTTATTTGTTCTTTTTTTTTCAAAAACTATTCGATAAAAACTTTTACAAACCACTTTTTTCATCACAATCATCCTGATACCTCGGTATCCCACCAGAATTTACCATATCCTCAACAGTATCAAAATATTTTAGGATTAAAACATACTTTATTTATTACCAGTTACAAATAAGACACGCTATATCCGATCTGGATAATTACGCGTAAAACTATTTACAATAATTGTAGTAGAGTAGTTAACAGAATTGTCAAAAAGAAAATAAACATTTGATCCAATATATGCCTTTTTAATTAAATATTTATTTAGGGATTTCTCTATTTTCAAAAGGAAAATAAACGATTGAGAAAAGAGCATTGAATAAACATATACATTAAACAAATAAGCAACAACATAAGCAGATAGAAGAAACCGCAAGGTAGTTTTTTACAGTATGTTAAGCAATGATGAAAGTTGATTTAATGAATTTAAAACGTACTATTTGCTCATCAAAAATGATCTTTTAAAAATTACATAAACCTATTCCTCATTGCCTTTGAATGAATGTAAGTATTTAATTTGAAAATGTAAAATGTTAATATGATAAAAGAGGGGATAGATTAGTGAAGGAAAAATAGAGAAATATATATTATGAACATTTTAGAAGATTATATTTTTTAAAAAATAATAAAGGGCTATATATGATAATATACTACTCTACTCATCCCCAACAGACACCATCAACAAGCTCTACAAGCTTGATACCCTGATATTATTGAGTGGAGATAAGAAAGAAGAAGACACATCCCCAGCAGACACCACCAACAAGCTCTACAAGCTTGATACCCTGATATGATTGAGTGGAGATAAGAAAGAAGAAGACACATCCCCAGCAGACATCATCAACAATCTCTACAAGCTGGATACCCTGATATGATTGAGTGGAGATAAGAAAGAAGAAGACACATCCCCAGCAGACACCATCAACAAGCTCTACAAGCTTGATACCCTGATATTATTGAGTGGAGATAAGAAAGAATAAGACACATCCCCAGCAGACACCATCAACAAGCTCTACAAGCTGGATACCCTGATATGATTGAGTGGAGATAAGAAAGAAGAAGACACATCCCCAGCAGACACCACCAACAAGCTCTACAAGCTTGATACCCTGATATTATTGAGTGGAGATAAGAAAGAAGAAGACACATCCCCAGCAGACATCATCAACAATCTCTACAAGCTTGATACCCTGATATGATTGAGTGGAGATAAGAAAGAAGAAGACACATCCCCAGCAGACATCATCAACAATCTCTACAAGCTGGATACCCTGATATGATTGAGTGGAGATAAGAAAGAAGAAGAAGAGGTCCCCGCAAAAGCTTCGACAGTTACATTTCGGAACATACGGATGTCAATGTGTCAACATGCCAATTTTCTGTTGTGGTTGTCGTGTTCAATGAAGGGCCTCAGATGTCTCCATGTATCTCTATCACAGCAATGTCCTCTATCTTGGGTGTGTATACTGTATTGTTGTTGTTGTCGTGTCCAATGAATAGCCTCAGATGTTTCAATGTATCTATATCACAGCAATGTCCTCCATCTTGGATGAGGGGGAGAATAAATTATATAATTATTGAAATATAATTTTAAAACATGCAAAGCTTCAAAGTATTTCAACAAGGAAGTTAATGAAGTTGATATTTCCCAAATGCACACAAAGACAGGATTGGATTCCTCTCGAACAACAACAATGATCTCTCCGGGCTGGTCGTTTAGTATGACAGAAAGAACGGCGCCAAGCCATCAGAATACATAGGTATGTTTGCCAATCCTCGCATCCTTAGCATTGCCACATTTCCTCGAACTATTTTGGTCGCCAAGGCCACCTTCCTTCGGCTTTGTAGTCCCAGTCACTTTCCGCCAGCCACTCGCCGTCTATTTATACCTGGCGGTTCTACTGAATGATCGCAAACACCGAGCCATAATTGCTTTCAGGGTCCGCCATTGAACTCTTTGTTTTGATTGGTTAATTATTAGACAATTAACACAATTATATTGAACATTTTGTCAATACATAGAAAAGTGCACAGTCTTCATTATTATTTTAAAATAATTAGCTATATAACACTATATGGGTTGGCCAAATATCAGGGAACAGGCTAAATCAATGTTTAGTTGATTTCTGTTCCACCAGATGGCGCTCTGCCTTCTGTAAAGCACATGTGCTCCTGGTCAGGATATGCCATTTTTAATATAACACTATGTACAAAGTACATGACGCCTCTACCACCGCTGCAGAGTTTGGTGGAGAATCACCAGCGGGTCTCCAGCGACACCACGTATTTAGCGATCTACGAAGAAAACGTAGATCGCGTGCTTCGCCGCTGAGATGGTGATGGCGTGGTCCTTGTTTACAAAAAAATCATTTTTATATTTTGCAGTTACGTATTATATCAGCCAAAGCGTTTTCCTCGTATTTCTATCGTGTTGTTCGTTCAGACAGGTGTACACCTTGGAAGACCAACGGTGGTCAACATGGGACCTGTAGAATCATGTTGTAGAGCTAGGTTGTTTGAACATAAATGTTGACTTCACTGTAAATTTTGCCAAAAGAACAAGTGACAATGGTGCTTTGAAAGTAATTTGTTGGTTGGTGAAATTTTCTTGGAAAAATAAATGGCTTCATCAACCAGTTTTTTGTTTATTTCCCGACCTTTTAGTGACAGCGAATAACTGTATTTAACAAATCTATCATAGCATGTTGACAATTGAATAATACAAACCCAGTTTTTGACAATTTCATTCGATTTCATAGCTCCTCCTGTAGGATTTTATTGCAATATCTTTGTACCTTTTTATTATCAGAAAATCTTTATTGTTTTTATTATGTCTAATACATCTTTTGTTGTTTATTTGCAAACCGCCAAAGTGACAAAACAAATCAAAAAGGGATGATGATAACCTGCGTCTTGCAGATTAACATTTTCATAGAAACATATATATACATATATTTATAATCATATGTAAATCTGCTGTCCTAAAAGCTTATGTCCATAGTTCATCTAAAATACCCATTCGAAGAATGAAGCATCTGTATCACTATAAAAGGAAGTTCCAAAAATGCTATATAACAGCGGTATGGTAGATTAAACTGGCGAAACCGCTGGGAGGGTTCACCACTGATGAGCCAGGCCCTCCCTTTAATTTTTCCATTACAGTAAGGACAGTAGAAATCGTTTAATTTAAAAAGAATATTACGCCTCTAAAATAGTTTTGTAATATATATATGCATATTTATTGCTAGCTATATATCAGTTATCAAATTGAAGGCGTCCCTGTACCGATGAGGGCCATAGCCCACGGTATACAGGTTGGTTTTGTCTATATTTGCCAAAACTGGGTTTGCGGCTCATTCTTCATCCCCAGATTCACGTTTTATACTGATGTGATGACAAAATTAATTATTTTTATTATTATTTGTTTTTAAAATAAGAGAAGCCTATTTTAGTAAATATATTTGCATCAATAATGACCTAGGTACAATGTAATATAATGCGGCTTGTGATTGTAAAACGACATTTCCATCCCTGGACATTTTAATTTTCCCGTTTATCATTACTCTTCACAATTCATCCTTTCATACTTCATCCCTGAGGTTAAAAATAATCGTTATTTCTCCTTTGGATAAATTTTGATTTTTCGTTCAAAAGAAACACTTGCGGGATAATTTTCAAATGACGTTTTACAATGGCTTAGGTAGTTAGCATGTTAGTTTGCAATGTAAACTATTTCATTTTTTCACGTGTTAAGCGTATTTACGCAAGTTTAGCCTTAAATACCCATTTATTGGTTTCTCAAGAAGCCTCTGGGAGCTCCATTGTGATAGGGGGCCAACAGCTTGAAACGCGTTCGTGGATTACTTTTCTTGATTTATCAAGAAAATGGGTTAGCCAAAAATCAGGCAACAGGCTAAATCCACGTTTAGTTAATTTCTGTTACACTAGATGGCGCTCTTCCATATGAAAAGCTCATATGCTCGTGGTAAGGTAAACTATATTCCTAATCTTGGTTTCTCAAGAAGCCTCTGGCACCAAAAATAGTTTTGGTCGCAGTGGTACAGCCTGCTTCACGCTGATGAGTGCCAACAGCGTGAAACGCGTTCGAGTATGGTTTTTCTTGATTTATAAAAATATTTGGTTGGCCAAATATCATGGAACAGGTTAAATCAATGATTAGTTGATTTCTGTTCCATTAGATGGCGCTCTGCCATCTAAAAAGCACATGTGTTTTTGGTCAGGATATGCCTTCTTTATTTTTAATTACAACACCTAACCTTTTTATTTTTTTCTATTATTTCCTCATTCCTAATCTATGTTTATGACTTTTGGCCATTGGTCCATTAGATTGCAAGAATCAAAATGTCAGAAAGGATAGATAGTTGTTTCTATGCGTGTTCTGTCCAAGGGTTAATATAGCCATTGATTGAGGTTTTACATAACTTGTAAAAAGGTCAATTTGCGATGTTGATAAATACATCATTCAGTATCATTTTGTGGACTTTTTTGATCTAGGAATAAACTTGTAGAAGGATCTAATAAGATAGCTACATCATTTGAAAATAATTTGTCCGCTAAATTCTCAAGCAGTAAGGACATTAGATGCAGGTAGTCAAATGAACACAGGCACTTCTCACTTTCCACATCTATCAAGACTTTTTGTAGCTCATTATCCGTTTTTACCATCGCTTCATACTTCCAGTGACACTACCATGATATCAGAGAGAAATTACGTTTCTATTTCAATCTTATACTTGGTAAAAGCATTCGAAAGGTGAAAAAATATTACAAATGTGATATTGTTCTGGGATAAGATGCATTAATTATGAAAAAGAAAAAGACGTCTCACACAATTGTGGCCTTAAATACCCGTTTCATGATATTTTTAGGATGCCTTTGGTCGTTGAGGTACAGATTGCACTACACTGATGAGGGCCAACAGCCCTAAACGTGTACGTGGTTAGCTTTTCTAGATTAATCAAGAATGGGTATTTGGCCAATTCTGGAATAATTAAAAACAACGAGAATAGTTTATATTTATTCCGATAAATGGCGCAAGCCATCAGCAACTTTTAGTTTCACGATAAGGAAATGCCTTTTTCTTTTTCATTAGAAATATATCTCTGAGCTTTTTGCCATTTCCTAACGCTTGATCCATCCTATCCCATGTTCTTCAAACCCTTTCAGAACTTTAGATACCTATTATCAACCTGCAACCCCAAACCACATTATTGACTGTAATGGCTCATCCATTGATAAGTTCTACTCATCCCCAGCAGACACCATCAAAATTCTCAAACTTAACAATCTTGAAAACATTAAGAAGCGAGTGTTTCTTTCACAAATAAATCAAACTTCTACTGTCCTTACTGCGATGAAAATATATTGGGAGGGCTTGGTTCATCAATGGTGAACTCTCTCAATATATTTTCATCGCAGTAAGGACAGTAGAAGTTTGATTTATTTGTGAAAAGAAACATTCGCGTCTTAATGTTTTCATTTGTTTCATATGGATGGCGTGTTATTGCTTTGTATTAATTTACGAGCTTGATACCTTGATATGATTGAGGGGAGATAAGAAAGAAGAAGAAGATATTATCTCCTTCTTCTTTCTTATCTCCACACTGGGTGAAGTAGAATGCGTCTGCCTTTGTCATTAAGACTGGGAGCACTACTCAGTAGCAGGCCGACTTAGCTCCAAAAGAAATGGCCGCCTCTGACATGAGGAACAGACGCCATGTGCAGCCGCTCCTAACATGGAGTACAAACGCTGCTCATCCTGTATCCCAGGATTAGGAGCCCTTACAGGGTACTATCAGCCGGGCCAGCTGAACCCAGTTTTTTTAGCGAGCTTGTTACTGCTCCCCCTCTTCCTTTTTCATCTGGGCTTGGGACCAGCAATGGCGGAGTTTATAGAAGATATTATGGAAGAAAGGAGTGCAAAAATATCATTTTATTAAGACACATATCGTTTCTTACAAAGATACATCCCTTAGTGCAAGAAGATCAAATTTTTGAAAATTTAAAACGAAAAAATTGTACAAAGTTGAAATTTTACAGGGATCAGGTGGATAAAATGAAATAAAGGCATCTACTGATCATGTAGCTAAAAGTTGCTGATACTGCGTCGACTAAAGAAGCCGCTACGCATGTTAAAATTAGAAACAGTTGCAACACCTTGAGGCAAATAAGGAAATCAATGGAAGTTATTTTGGGATCGAATAATATTTCTGAGAAGACACCAATCAGAGGTTTGTGTCTACACAACTTCCTGTCGACACGTTACACTTGCTCTACGAATGCACTTTACCTTCCAAGTATACAACAGGAAAAACAATTCATTTACCACAGAATCATATCGGTACTGCTTTTCACATGTGTAGACATGTGGTGCATTTAGAGTAAAAGCAGGCGCTAAGTTCAACCCACCATGATTATCATGGCTTGTAACACGTGTACTAAGGATAAGCAACAACAACAACAAAAAAAGAATCATATCGGTAAAATTGGCCTGTTGAGTTGTGTAGACGGTCTCACATGTCCAATCCTAAGTTAACGGTGGATCAATCAAATCTCTGAGATGTGGTGCACTTACAGTAAAAGCAGGCGATAAGTTCAACCCACCATGATTATCATGGCTTGTAACACGTGTACTAAGGATAAGCAACAACAACAACAACAAAAGAATCATATCGGTAAATTGGCCTGTTTAGTTGTGTAAACGGTCTCACATGTCTAATCCACGGTGGATTAATCAAATATAAATCTCTGAGATGTGGTGCACTTACAGTAAAATCAGTAGCCATCTTCTACCCATAATGATTATCATGGCCTGTAACACGTGTACTAAGGATAAGCAACCACAACAACAACAACAAAATAAAAAGAATAATATCGGTAAAATTGGCCTGTTGAGTTGTGTAAACGGTCTCACATGCCTAATCCTAAGTAAACGGTGAACCAATCAAATATAAATCTCTGAGATGTGGTGCACTTACAGTAAAAGCAGTAGCCAATTTCTACCCACCATGATTATCATGGCCTGTAACACGTGTACTAAGGATAAACAACAACAACAAAAAAGAATCATATCGGTAAAATTGGCCTGTTGAATTGTGTAGACGGTCTCATATGTCCGATCCTAAGTTAACGGTGGATCAATCAAATATAAATCTCCGAGGATAAGTTCCTTTATTACATTTTCAACGAGTTTACAAGTTTTCGGGTATTAAACGGACCATCTACAGGTAAAAACCTTTTTAGAAAAGGTAACTGTTTCTTTTTCTAAAAAAAAATTACCTGTAGAAGGGTCGTTAAAAAACCCAAAAGCTTGTAAACTCGTTAAAAGTGTAATAAAGAAACCTCGGAGAGATTTGATTGATCTAATTGATATACAGAGTATTATAATTCTAAACGGTGGATGTATTCAAAGATAATTTTGAGTCGAACAGGAATGGTAGCGATATTCTGCTCTGCTCGTCTCGGGCGATTGGAGTCGATTGACACGGGGAATGATTTTGACGAAAAGAGAGGCAGCTGAAGACAAAATTCATACAAGTATTCGTTATTGTTCGGTTATTCTTAGCAATTTCCTCAACAAGAGTCAAATTCTGGTCTGTTGTGACAGTTGAAGGTTTACCTGGCATCTCTTTGTCATGAAGATCAAAATCACCTTTCTGGAAGCGCTGAACCCATCTCTGCATAGTGCTTCTATCCAATGTTTCCATATACTGGCTGAAGTTTTGACTGAATTGTTGTGGCTGAAATGTCACCGGACTTAAAGAGGAACTCAGTCACCGACCGTTGTCGGATTCTTGTGTTCACATTAGGCTCCATATCTGAAAAAAAAATATATATATATAAATCAATTCTGATTGCAGATATGGAAAGCAGAGTGTTTTATTTACCAGAAAACATGTATTTTATGATAATAAATTATTTATATATTTTGCTAGGGTGATTATACATTACCTATTGACCCAACCTTGTATATCTATATCCTTCCAAGAAACTAGGAAAGCTTTATAGAGCATATACACGAGAGATATCGACGGAACTGGAGCACCACATGTTTTTCTATCTAATGTTAAGAAGTGAAAGAGAACTTCTTTTACAAAATATTGGATCATATCATCTTGCTCTGGAGGCTCTGCTATTTAGGACAACAAATAATAAATCCAATGCATTGACCCTGTACAAGTTTTACAGGGCTATGCAAGAGAAGAAATGCTGAGAAGAGACAGCCGTATGTAAATGGGTACATAAATGAACGATGTATGTAAATAGCTAATCTTTTCTGGGCGGTTATCACCTGAGCCAATCCTGTGTAGGACATTGGTCCCGAATAAAAGACTTGCTGTTATGTACACGAGAGAGTTACGCGACAAAAGTGATTGTTCTTCACGAAAAAGAACGACATTTCTCCGGTATGTGACAGGAGAAGACGTGACAATTCCCTGACAAACGTGACACGTTCACGAGAGATAGCGACATTTTCCCGACATGTCGTGGAACAAGAAAGTGTGCTACATACCCGAGAGCATGATAATTCTTCGACAAAACATGGCCTTTCCACGAGAGAGCGTGGCACTTTCCAGATAAATCGTGACACGTACACAAGATAGAAAGAGACAATTCGTGGTACATATACGAAGGAGAAAGAGACGTCCATGACAATTCGTGGTACATAAACGAGAAGATCACATTCCAGTCGCTCGTTGACCCCAGTCTCACTGACCTTCTTAAAGATTCTGATCATATTTTTCACG
Source organism: Cordylochernes scorpioides (assembly GCA_030710605.1). Taxonomy (NCBI): domain Eukaryota; kingdom Metazoa; phylum Arthropoda; class Arachnida; order Pseudoscorpiones; family Chernetidae; genus Cordylochernes; species Cordylochernes scorpioides. The sequence goes on along the minus strand of CP092871.1, from coordinate 1,389,226 downwards.
AGGGTTCACAGAATTTCTTTGTTTTCCACGCTTTGTCACAGTGGCATTGATCGCATCGCAGCGAACGTCGACTGAACTCTTTCCTCATGCATTGCCACACTGAGCTGTGATCTGGAATTCTAATAGTGAATCTGTCATTCACCGCCTCTCTCTACACCTACTCCACCGCCTCACAAACTATCCAAGGACCATTTAGGTGGCAATGCTCTGGACTTTATAATTTGCCTGCATGTTCTAATTTGGTCAATGAACCATATTCAACGTGTTTTATATTAATACATTGTTCGAGACCTACATATATTTTAATAAATCCGGGAATAAACACATACACAAAATATTTTATTAAAACATATATTACTATACAAGAATTCACCATGAAATATTAAAAAGAATGGAGTAAAAAAAGTAGAGTCTAGTTACATTAAATAATAAATAATTCGCGCAGATATATGGTATATATATATATATATATATAGAGAGAGAGAGAGAAAGATATTTTTATATAATCCAGGTTCCTGGAACGCTTCACGATTTTGCGTGTCATCCTTGCGCATGGCCATGCAAATCTTCTCTGTATCGTTTCAATTTTAGTATATAAAGAAGGTTGAAATCCTCTAAAGAATGTAAGTAATAGATTCGAAGCGTACGAGGATGCGTATCTTATAAGTTTTAATAAAGGCGAGCTTTCGGGTCAATAACCCTTCTACAGGACATCAAATCTAACTAAACTTGCTTCCTATATACATATCCATTTTGAGAAAAATTAGCATATATACAAGAATAATAAACGTATTAGCAAATAAGTAAGTAAAGTAATAGTAAGAAATATCTGCGTGTTTTGAATATACTAAGTAGGAAAATCACAAGAAACTACTCATGCAGCCTTAAAATTGAAACGTAGCTTAATCGTGTAGTTTCTTGTGATTTTCCTACTTAGTATATTCAAAACACGCAGATATTTCTTACTATTACTTTACTTACTAATTTGCTAATACGTTTATTCTTCTTGTATATATGCTAATTTTTCTCAAAATGGATATGTATATAGGAAGCAAGTTTAGTTAGATTTGATGTCCTGTAGAAGGGTTATTGACCCGAAAGCTCGCCTTTATTAAAACTTATAAGATACGCATCCTCGTACGTTTCGAATCTATTACTTAAATTTTAGTATATGTACAGCCGAACAAGCGTGTACAGGTTCCTGGAGCGCAGAGCAAATGGTATATATACCAAAAAGTCTATTAAGACAATTATTTTCCAGCATAGATTTGCATGCTAAATGAAATAAAACCAAACGATAATATTACAATAAATAAGAGACGATAAAATAGGTATTTACATTCGATACATTCATAGATAAGCTTTTATTAACATCTTTCGTCTTATGCAAAAATTCTTCAACAAAAGAGAGAAAGAAAAGAAGAGAGATAACAGGATAGCAAGACGTTGTTATGTCTGAAACCTGTAAGACGTTAGTTATATAATGGCCTGCGCCACGATGCACATCTTTTGTTCTTTTCATATCCTTCTGAGCATATGTTTTTGTTGCATCGGTATTTCCACATGTGCTCATCCCATTGTTGTCGCTAGTATACCATATTGGATTCTTTCTCATCTACAAGGAAGTTCCATTCCAATCCCACAGTTAGTGCAAGTAACCAAATGTGACTTTGACACACTTGTGAGTGCATACACTCATGGACAAAACTTATGGAAGTGGAAAGTCTGATGTTGTTTTGTTCACACTTGGTTATCTCGTGTGTCTTCAATAAAGGTCGCTGTAATATCTTTCAGAGTTACTGTTTCAATCCTGATATATACATGCTAAAATGTACAACTTCCTTAAGTTTTGTCAATGAGTGTATATTGGTTATCTCGTGTGTCTTCAATAAAGATCACTGTAATATCTTTCTGGCCCGATATACATGCTAAAAGGTACAACTTCCTTAAGTTTTGTCAATGAGTGTATATTGGTCATCTCGTGTGTCTTCAATAATGGTCACTTTCAGAGTTATTGTATGAATTCCGATATACATGCTAAAAGGTACAACTTCTTTAAGTCGTGTCCATGAGTGTATATTGGTTATATTGTGTGTCTTCAATAAAGGTCACTTTCAGAGTTATTGTATGAATCCCGATATACATGCTAAAAGGTACAACTTCCTTAAGTCTTGTTCATGAGTGTATATTGGTTATCTTGTGTGTCTTCAATAAAGGTCACTTTCAGAGTTATTGTCTGAATCCCGATATACATGCTAAAAGGTACAACTTCCTCAAGTCTTGTCCATGAGTGTATATTGGTTATTTTGTGTGTCTTCAATAAAGGTCACTTTCAGAGTTATTGTCTGAATCCCGATATACATGCTAAAAGGTACAACTTCCTCAAGTCTTGTCCATGAGTGTATATTGGTTATCTTGTGTGTCTTCAATAAAGGTCACTTTCAGAGTTATTGTATGAATCCCGATATACATGCTAAAAGGTACAACTTCCTCAAGTCTTGTCCATGAGTGTATATTGGTTATTTTGTGTGTCTTCAATAAAGGTCACTTTCAGAGTTATTGTCTGAATCCCGATATACATGCTAAAAGGTACAACTTCCTCAAGTCTTGTCCATGAGTGTATATTGGTTATCTTGTGTGTCTTCAATAAAGGTCACTTTCAGAGTTATTGTATGAATCCCGATATACATGCTAAAAGGTACAACTTCCTCAAGTCTTGTCCATGAGTGTATATTGGTTATCTTGTGTGTCTTCAATAAAGGTCACTTTCAGAGTTATTGTATGAATCCCGATATACATGCTAAAAGGTACAACTTCCTCAAGTCTTGTCCATGAGTGTATATTGGTTATTTTGTGTGTCTTCAATAAAGGTCACTTTCAGAGTTATTGTCTGAATCCCGATATACATGCTAAAAGGTACAACTTCCTCAAGTCTTGTCCATGAGTGTATATTGGTTATCTTGTGTGTCTTCAATAAAGGTCACTTTCAGAGTTATTGTATGAATCCCGATATACATGCTAAAAGGTACAACTTCCTCAAGTCTTGTCCATGAGTGTATATTGGTTATCTTGTGTGTCTTCAATAAAGGTCACTTTCAGAGTTATTGTATGAATCCCGATATACATGCTAAAAGGTACAACTTCCTCAAGTCTTGTCCATGAGTGTATATTGGTTATCTTGTGTGTCTTCAATAAAGGTCACTTTCAGAGTTATTGTATGAATCCCGATATACATGCTAAAAGAAACAACTTCCTTAAGTTTTGTCAATGAGTGAACATCAAACTTCTTTCTGTATGTGTAGACAGGTAGTGTCTTACAGTAAAAGAAATCGCTAATTACCCACCATGATAATCATGACCTGTACCATGTGTGTACTGTGGAAAAAAGAATTGTAATTATTACTCTCGTTCCCTTTTAATCAGATATAAACATATTAATTTATTTATATAAAAAAAACTTGAGAATGAAGAGAGGAGTGTAAAAGGAAAAACATTCAGAGGTATTTTACTTTGGGGAATTACAGTATTCAAGGTTCAATAATAAGGAAAATGTAGCAGCGGGGTGTAACAAAAGTGATTACATTACATTTTAATATTGCTAGGATCTATTAAAAGAAAGGGGGTCGGTGGAAGGATGGTCTAAACCGTTGGTTTTCGACCGCTAAGACCCGGGATTGAATCCTGCAATGGGCACTTTTTTCTATTTGAAAAAAAAAAAAAATTCTCCAATGGCCCCCGATTCTTGCAAAAAGTCCAACCCCACCAGCGACTACAAGCAACCAAACGCGGCTCTGGCACATTTGTAAGTGCAATGTCGAACTGCTTTTCACATGAGTAGACATGTGGTGCACTTACAGTAAAAAGAGTCGCCAACTTCTGCCCACCATGCTTTTCATGGCCTGTACCACGTGTACTGGGGATAATAAAATAAATCAAGGTTCAATAATAAATTGAAGTGTAGAAGTGAATATTGCTAGGATCTATAAAAAGAAAGTTCTTCTATCCCGTCAAAATAGATGCAGAAACTGATTGTAAAGACGGTTTATAGATGACGCTTAGTATCCTTTACATATATTACGGTCTACAGGTTTCTCAACAAAGATAACATTGTACAAATATATCAAAATTGTCTGGGTAATATTTGGACCATATTAGATGATCCAAGGCGCATTTATTTTGTAAACTTAATACATTGATGTGTAAAAGTTGATGAATAAGGGAATTTTGTTGGAATTAAAATATTGATGAATCACATATTGTGTTTACACAAAAATAGTTCCACACCAACTCTCTTATGATAATTTGCATACAACCCATCGTAAGCGTTATAATGTGTGTGTATGCGTGTGTGCCATGAGAATATTGAACGATAAAGCTCACCTCTTTCATTAAAATAGATACGAAAACCAAACGTCATCTATTAAGAATCTCCGCATTTTACAAAGCCACAAAACCAGATTTGTAAATTTGAGAAGCGCCCACCCGGAATTCATGATTTCGGGCTATTGAACCTCGTTGGCATTCTGTTTTTGCGCCTATTTTTGCGAGAGAAGCTATATTTTTATAGGTCAATATACTCTCGCGCCGGCAAAAACAAATTTCTATCTATATTTTTGGCCATAGATTTGGCCTAGCCACTCTGCCAGCTATGCATCCTTTGGCAAATTCCGACGAATATATTTAATCCCTTGTGGGTCTCATAAAATCAAAGCTCGCTCTAGAAAAACAAAGGTTTGTTGCCCGAATCCATGGTCTCCAGTTAGACCCTTCTCAATTTGATAAAGCTGTGGCTTTGTCCGCTAGTTTGCAGATACTGTTAATAGACGTTGCTTTGCTTTAGAGTCTATTTTGACGAGAGAGGTGGCTTTTATTCATCAATATGCTATATATATATCGCCATGAATATCACAAGTCCATGACGCCAACACAACGGTGCCAATAAATTGTAAAAAAGAGGAAAGAACTCGTTGGTAATTCCAGCGGACGTGATCATACTGTCAATTCCCGTCCTACGATACAACAATCCGTCGTTTGTTATTGTCCATCATCAACTGTCACACACATTTCAAAGTGACTGTTGTCATTTGTTCTGTCTTTGATAGAATCTTTTGGCTAGACTGGCTGTAAATAGAGATTGGAATTGTAGTTATTAATGGTCGACACATTTAATCTATTAGATTTTATATTTGTGTTATGTTCCACTTGTTTTTATCTTTATTGCCTCAATATATTCCAAAGAAATTGTAATATTGAAACCTGGCAAAGACTATTTGTTGATTTCTGTTCCACTAGATTGCGCTCTGCCATCTAAAAAGCGCATGTGTTTCGTGGTCAGGATTTGTCTTTTTTTATTTATAGATACAGTTAAACCTGTCTATAGCACCCCCTCTAAACAGCGCCCCTCTCTCTATAGCACCCGATTTTAAATACGTAGTACGATGCAATTTACCTTAAAAGTGACCTGTCTATAGCACCTTATTTTGGTGAGTCCCGAGAGGGGGCGCTATAGACAGGTTTAACTGTATATGTATTTAACTGTATATGTATATATTATTTACCTGAGATATCACTCCTCATATATAAATCTTATATAAAAAATACATATATTGAATTGAATAAAATATTTTTTGGCCAATATTTCGGTTGGCTGAACGCAAGGCATTACATTTTTGTATAAACAACTCAACTCGCCGCTCAAAAGCGGCGCTCAGTTTGTTTATACAATAATGTAATGCCTTGATAAAGGTTGGCGTTCAGCCAACCGAAATATTGGCAAATTAATCTTTTATTCAATCCAATATATGTATTTTTTTTTTATCAAATATATATAACTAACTAGAAATGTTTTATTAAATTATCAATTCTATCATAAGGATAACTATACTGCGTAAACTACAGGTAACTATTTACATATATATATATATATATTATTAAATCCAATATATGCCTTTTATTATCTAATATATATATATATATATATATATATTATATAATCTAAAATGCAAATATTTTATTTTTTTAAAACATTCATTTTATTTTCATCATTGGCTATTATTTTATTTTTGACCATAGATTTAGAACATAACACTTTGAATATTGTTGTAAATATGTATAGTTAACCTACCTATTTTTAAATTCACGAATATAGGATTCATTTTATAAATTCTATATTACCGTGAAAAATAATTTTATGTGTAATTATTTTCAAGTAATTCAAAATAAAAACTACTTGATGGGTAAATAATAATCTTTCCTATTTTTACGGCAGCACCTTCAATTCTCTATCTTTTTGAACAACAAAACAAAATATTCATAATACATATATATATATATAAACAGACGACAATTAGGAAGATATTAAAATTCAGGTAGATTTGACAGTTATATAAATTCTCAGAATCGATTTATTCTGAAACGTGTCTCTTTATGTATTGTTTATCCTCTAGTTTTCCTCATCCTAGAGGTTGGCCGTATTTCTGTCCGCTCCCTTTCTATGGCTAGTTGTATGTATTATTAACTTTTAAGAAACTGATAATTTATATTATGCTTATTGTACATATTGCCAGACACTTCTTCCTTTGTACACAGTTCTTTTTCTCGTTTTTTTCTCTCATTCTCATTGTGAACATCATATAACTATTCTATTCACGGCCTAAAATAATTGTATATATATGTATAGACAAATGTAAAGACATACATGTATGACAGCGCAAGTATCCCTAGGGGGACATAGCACTTTAAATTGAAATAAAATAAAATAGTTGTATATATTATGTATTTTATATTATAATTATATTTGGGGATTATTCCTTCAGGAATAAGTTTTTTTGAAAATTAGTATGACTAGTTTTCAGGCTTTTATGCCTTTTTGTAGAAGGGCGTAAAACACCGAAAGCTAAAATAAACAAAATTATTCTTAAGAAACTTATCCTTGAATGAATTTTTTGCCAGATAATATGGCGCATAGGATTATAATTTTATCGATAATAATTTAATTATAAACTAATATTAAGATATATATAATATATATATAAAAAAGAGATTTTCTCTTGTATTTTGATTGTTATGTATATAGAATTATTAGCTGTTGCTTGATTTTGGTATGCACAGTCGTGGAAAATATTATAATAAAATTAGTTATCAAAAATAGCTTTAATTGAGCTAAAGGAATATAAAAAAAAACATAATTGGTAAAAGTACTGCCTGGCTTAAGGCGTAAGAATAAAAAAAAACGAAAAACATATTTACATAATGTACAAAAGTTTTGAGCCAGCCATCGGGAAACAACGGCGGTCGATTTAGCAGAGTATTTGAATATATGAAATATAGTTTTTTTTTTATAAAATAATATTTTAATATATAAATAGTTGTATAGTTTTATAGTTAAGTATTCTATTAAAATTATCTTAATTATTTTGATTATTTAAATTCAAATTATAAAATTAGTAAATTGTTATTATTTAGTATAGATAGAGAGAAAAAAAATCCTTTACTTCTAAAACATCATCTAGTTAATTATATATTTATAATTAATAACAATAAAATTTAACAAAGTAACGTCTTTTGCATTGGCTTTTACACGTCATTTAGACATACTCTAATCCTATATATAGAATAATCGAAGTGAGAATATATATAATAGTTAGAAAAAAGAGAGAAAGACAGAACCATGTACTTTTGATCAAACTAATAATAAGAAGACAAAAAGTTTTGTAAAGAAGGTAGTTAAGATTGTTAGTATATATATATATATATTTTTATAATTTTATATTTTATCGTTTTTTTTTTTAAATGATTTTTTAAATTTTTTTATTTTAAAATATGAATATAAATAGTTGTATTTAGTAATATATCTATACTATGAATTAACTTTTGTTATAAGTTTGGTTATTATGTTTTGAAACCCTAATGGTAGACCAGACATATACAAAAAAATTTAAATTGGAGTAATTATTGAAAAAAGAGGTCTGCTGAACCGGGAATTCTCAAATAGAAGTCCAGCGGCGTTTCATCCCTTCTCTATTACGTCATAGACCTCTTTTCAACCGGATTTTATGTGTTAATATAAAGTTACTTCAGTGAAACATTTATATGAACAGATATAACAGATATAAGTGTTACCAAATTCTTATTGTGAACCTACCTTGACCGCGCCGCCTTCAACTGTAAACATCTATTTCTGGATGACACATGTTGTGGGGGGTGGGGGACAAAATTAGACCGTCCAATCTGAAGTTTTAGAACAACAAGATATTCAAAGAAGAAAGAGAAGTTAGTTAAGGGAAGAAATCCAAACTTTATAATCTTTACATCCAGTTATATTAAAATAACTGATTCAATACTTAATCATCTTTCAATATTCCTTTAAAAGGCAAACTATTAGAGTTTAATAAAGCTATTAATTGTGAAAATTCACTTTTATTTAATTTCCATTTTCCTCCCCAGAAATTGGAGATTAAACAAAATGAATTCTATACAATATTACTTTAAAAATCTTGTGAAAAAATCTTCAAATCAGCTATTTAATTTAAGTTTAACTAATTGTTAAAGATTATAAATTTGTAGTATTTATTATTGAGAGAAATTATAGAAAGTTGATTTAATAAATGGATACTTCCATTTATTTTTTTTTAAGTATTTTATAATTGATATACTGTTGAAATATTTTACTTGTCTGATACTAAATTTGTTTTTAATAAATTCCATGTTTAAATTTTTAACATCTTCTATGAAATTTTCTAATATATTATTTATTCTATAAAATCTTAGAAACTGACCAAAATATATACCTTTACAACAATTTAATGAAATATTAGAATTCATATTACAGTATTTTATAATATTGAAATTATAATTACTTTTTTTATTATAAATTTTAATAGCATTATTTGTAAGGTCTATATTTAGGTCTAAAAAGTTAACTTTTTTGTTTCTATAAATTTTTTCATTGTTCTTAAGTTTCAAGTATTTAGGATAAATTTTAGGTATTAAGTTTTTGAACTGTGGATTATTAAATATTATGATGTCATCTACATAACGGAACATTTGCCAGTTAACATTATTTTCTAGAAAGTATTCTCTTTCGTACCAGAATAATATTAAGTTTGCTAATAAAGGACTGGAAGAAGTTCCCATGGGAACGCCTTCTGATTGAATATATATTTTATTTTTAAATTCTATATAGTTAAAATTTAAAAATGTTTCTAGTAGAGTTTTTGCTGTTTTAAGATCTAATTTAATTGTTTTATATCTGTTATGAATAATTTTAATGTGGAAAGTTTTGTCATTAATGATTTCGTTAAATAAATTGGTTATTTTATTATTTAGATCTCTTAAATTTATTTTAGAATATAGGTCCTCAAAGTCAAATGTGTGTACTGTTTCCATGTTTGTCCAATTGTTCATTAAATAGTTAATGATTTTTTTATTTGAGTCGATAAATTTATAATTATATTTATTAGTTAATTTATTTATAATAAATTGTAGTGTTGAGCTAATTGTATATCAATGTTTTTTATAACTGAATTTATACCAGATGTGATTGTTCTGAAAGAAATAGGTTTTTTGTGTAGTTTAGGAATTATATAGAACTTTGGTATGTTTGGATTTTTGTAATGATTATAAATTTTTAGTGAATTTTCAACGTTTTTGATGTCTTTTTTGATTTTTGTGGCTGTAGTTCTAGCAAAAGTGTATTTATGATTATTATCAATTTCCTTTTTTAGTATATCGTGGTATAAATTTTTACAAATTATAGATAAGTTATTGGAACATTTATCTATAGGAGTGATAATAAAGTCCTTCTGTAATTTAATTATATTTTCTTTAAAAGAAGGAATATCTGAATTAGGTTTTGTGTATTTAAGTGTATTATTATAATAATTTATAATTTCCTTTTTAATATTATGTTTCCATTCCAGAAAAGTAAATTCTGGAGTACTGTATTTTATACTAGTTTTATTTATGAAAATATCTATATCTTTTAATATAGATTTAATTGTATTATTATAATTGTGTTTAATTTGAGGTATATGTTTATACCCTTTATTTAAAATATCCTGATATTCTGGATTTAAAAAAGAAAAATTGCTAGTTAATATATGACCAGAAAACTTATATCTATCGATATAGTTGTTACAATTACATTTAATTTTTTTAAAATTTGCCAAATTATTAATAAATTGGTTATAATTGCAAACTAAATTACCTATATTTTTGTTGTATCTCCAGATTGTTTTGAAATTTAAATTTTTTATAGGGAAAAGATTATTAATGTTTTGGTTATTAAAAATATCATTAAACTTAATATGATTAAATAAATTGTTATTAAATTTAATGATAATATTAATGTTATTAGTAGATTGTTTAATTTTTCTGTATTTAAAGATGTCGTGTGTGATATCTATTAATCTGTTAGTCAGATTATGAATTTTAATATATTCTATAAGTTTGATACATTTATTATTATTTAGTTTAAATAATGTTTTAATAAATTTATCGACGAAGTTGTTAGTGTACATTTGTTTTGGGTCCAGTAATTCTTCAAATTCAATGTAACCTAATTTATTGGTAGTTTTACCTCTAGTTTTATTAGGTTTAGTTTTAAATTCATTTTTTTTGTATTTGCAGCTGATTTCATAAGTTGAAATTTCTTCTGTTTGTGGTTTGTATGTGTAGTTTAATTCGTCATTAAGTCCATAAGGGAATAATGTGTTGTGTTTATAATGTAGTTGTTTTCTAATAATAGTCGTTGTTTTTTGTTTTGACATATGTCTAGTATTTCTATCTTAAAGTTGTTAAAAGTATGTAATTGATTGTGTTCTTTCATATATATATTACCAGGCAGTACTTTTATCAAATTATGTTTTTCATATATATTCCTTAGCTAAAAAAAATAAATCTTTTATCCTAATTATTTTATATTATATATATATAAAAAGAGAGATTAAGAGGAACGTGGTAAGTTTCTTTATTAAGCAGTATACGAGCTTTCGGACGTCAGCCGTCCTTCATCAGGTATTGACATGAATGAGAAGGAGATGCTATATTTATAAGCGACAGTTTAGCATAAAAAATATTAAACACGAAATAAAAGATTAAAAAGATTTGAGATTTGCATGCCAGTAATAAAAATATTTAAAAGTGTACAATATATAGATTTAAGAAAATCTGCATACCTAGGATGAAGGGAAAAAGGCTGAAAACTAGAGGCGAAGACAAAAGCAAGAATAAAAAATAAAAATAAGAATATAAACGAGAATATAAAAAACAGCGGAATAAAGATAAAGTTAAAAGTTACGAAGGAGGTGTATCTGTTGGTATAGAATAAAAAGCAGAATATTGGGGCGGGAGGTCAATCTTTCTGTTGAGGCTGGGTGTAGTATTGGAGACAAGGGCTTCGAGAACTAAGCGTTGGTATTTATTTGCTATATCGCTATAAACGGGGGTTGTATTGTCGAGATTGAAGGAATGTCCGGATTCGGCGATATGTTGGTATATGAGCGATTTTTTGTCTTTCGAGCGGATGTTGCGGGCGTGTTCACTGGCTCTGATGGCGATTGTTCGGCCTGTTTCTCCAATATAGCATAAATCGCAATCGTTACAAGGAATTTTGTAAACGGCGTTAGAAAGGGATTGGGGGTTACGTTTGGCGGAGCTTTTTGTGATTGGATGTCGTAGGAAGGTGTAAAGGGAAGGTGTGCACTTGTAAAGAGTGCGAATGCCGAATTTACGTAAAAAGGAACCAATACCGGAATTCGTGGTGGAGTATGGGAGGACGCAGGTGCTTTTAAATAAAGGAGGTGTGGTTCTTTTTTGATTGGGTGTGAAAAAATGTCGGTCGATAAAACTGCGTGGATAGCCCGCGGACAAGAGATGCGAGTAGATCGTGCGCCTCTCGATATTTTTAAAGAAAGGGAGGGAACAGTGGGTGTAGATACGTTTGGAAAGAGTTCGGACGGTGGTGATCTTATGGGAGACGGGGGCGTGGGATGAAAAATGTAGGTACGAGGGGGTAAAGCCGGGTTTGTGAAAGACCGTTGTGTGGAATTTATCGTCGGTGTTAATAATTAAAATGTCCTCCCATACTCCACCACGAATTCCGGTATTGGTTCCTTTTTACGTAAATTCGGCATTCGCACTCTTTACAAGTGCACACCTTCCCTTTACACCTTCCTACGACATCCAATCACAAAAAGCTCCGCCAAACGTAACCCCCAATCCCTTTCTAACGCCGTTTACAAAATTCCTTGTAACGATTGCGATTTATGCTATATTGGAGAAACAGGCCGAACAATCGCCATCAGAGCCAGTGAACACGCCCGCAACATCCGCTCGAAAGACAAAAAATCGCTCATATACCAACATATCGCCGAATCCGGACATTCCTTCAATCTCGACAATACAACCCCCGTTTATAGCGATATAGCAAATAAATACCAACGCTTAGTTCTCGAAGCCCTTGTCTCCAATACTACACCCAGCCTCAACAGAAAGATTGACCTCCCGCCCCAATATTCTGCTTTTTATTCTATACCAACAGATACACCTCCTTCGTAACTTTTAACTTTATCTTTATTCCGCTGTTTTTTATATTCTCGTTTATATTCTTATTTTTATTTTTTATTCTTGCTTTTGTCTTCGCCTCTAGTTTTCCGCCTTTTTCCCTTCATCCTAGGTATGCAGATTTACTTAAATCTATATATTGTACACTTTTAAATATTTTTATTACTGGCATGCAAATCTCAAATCTTTTTAATCTTTTATTTCGTGTTTAATATTTTTTATGCTAAACTGTCGTTTATAAATATAGCATCTCCTTCTCATTCATGTCAATACCTGATGAAGGACGGCTGACGTCCGAAAGCTCGTATACTGCTTAATAAAGAAACTTACCACGTTCCTCTTAATCTCTCTTTTTATATTCCAAACGTGACTTATCATGTCTGATTATATATATATATATTCAGAAGGATTATTAAAAGCAATATGCATATATAAATTACATATTTATCTGCCAATATGTAAATACGAAATATTAAAATTTGAGTTGGGCTAAGTTATATAAATGAAAATAATCAATTTATTTTGCAATGTGTCTCTTTATGTATTGTTTATTATCTAGTTTTCCTCAAGCTAAGGTTGGTGACTGGCAGTTTTCCTGTTCTCTATGGCTTGTCCTATTATGGATCTTATATCCTTAATGTATATATAAGCTAATAATAAGCTATTTTTCCTTAAAATGAAAGGATTTAAAAGCACGATAAAAATTTGCGTTGCAAATTTGCCCTTTCACTCGCGAGCAGCGCCTTTAGCGGTGAAGATGGGAGGTAATATCAGCTGACCTAATGTACATGTAAAGTTTGGGGCAGGTCACAAAGTGACATCCACGGTGCCAATTCATTATTGTAACGAATAGTATTTGAATAAACACATTTAATCGGGTAAAACTCGGGCGTTGCCCAGGTCATTCGGCTAGTATTGTATATAAGACCATTATATGAAGATTGGTTTATAACATATTTAAATAAATTGCTATCCATCATTTTTACCTAAAAATTATTCTTTCCATTAGCTTCTAGATATCAGTGCATCTTTGAAAGTAATCTTTAGTATCATCTATTAGTGAAAATGTAAACTGTGACAATTAATAGCGTAATTATAAAGTTATATACGATTGTTAAACGAATGAATTAGAGGACTTGGCACACACACAGATATTCACCACTTTATCTTCTAATCGCTACACTTGTATAGGCTGTTTTATTATGGAGTTGTATCCTTCTTAATTATGAACTGTATCTCATCCATTGATGAGCTCTACTTATTCCCCGGCAGCCAACATTAAAAGTCTCAAGCTTTATAAGCTTTATACCCTAATATGATTGAGTGGAGATAAGAAAGAAAAAGACACATCCCCAGAAGGCACCATCAACATGCTCTGTAAGTTTGATACCCTGATATGATTGAGTGGAGATAAAGAAGAAGAAGACACATCCCCAGAAGGCACCATCAACATGCTCTGTAAGTTTGATACCCTGATATGATTGAGTGGAGATAAGAAAGAAGAAGTCACATCCCCAGCAGACACCATTAACAAGCTCTACAAGCTTGATACCCTGATATGATTGAGTGGAGATAAGAAAGAAAAATAAAAAGATAAAATGTGTATTTAGAGCAAATATTGAATCCTTCCAAATATTGATTTCATTCTTCCGTTTATTGGTTGTAGAAAAATTGTAACAAATCTTCCAAAAAAAAAGACCTCTGGGAAAATCCCATGACTAGAATAGAAAAGCTGAGACAATGAAACCTAATGGAGATCTATTAATTGAACTTTGTCGACGGGAAATTCTCGACTCAAGAATTCATAATTAGACGGTTCTAAGAGTTATTTTATCGTGATGCTCGGAGGTCATCCTATCTCTGGGATAAATGGTGAAGACGTTTAACGCGATTGCTGTACTTACTCATGGATGAAGTTAACAAGGTTTGTCATCTTGAAGAAGGAACAAAAGTTGATGGCGACGTGTTTCTTTTATTAACGCTGTAAATTCGGCAAGCTTTCGGACTTTGACGTCCTTCGACAGGTAACTTTTCAAGAAACTGAAAGATAATAATTATAAACAGGTAAATATTTACATAATTAGAACTTTTCTTTGTGAAATAAATGATTATTATACACAATTCCTTTCTCTTTATCTATGTAAACAAATTTGTTCTAAGGAAAGGATGACTACCTTAGGATGCAGGGAAAGACAATTTTGTACAATAATCATTTATTTCATTAAGAAAAGTTCTAATTATGTAAATATTTACCTGTATATATAAATATTATCTTTCAGTTTCTTGGAAAGTTGCCTGTTGAAGGACGTCAAAGTCCGAAAGCTTTCCGAATTTACAGCACAAATAAAAGAAACTTGTCACCGTAAACCTTTATTCCTTCTTCAAGATGATGTGTGGCGATATCTTCTCTTGTAATAAGGTTTGTCATACGAACTTCTTTTCGTAAATTCTGATTCTATAAATGTACCCATCTAAGCTAATAACTTTTATTTGAAGCTGTGGTTTCGGAAATGCCCATTACTAAGAACATCAATTTCATACCAAGCTGTGTGTGGTTTCAGAAATGCCCACTACTAAGGACATCATGTTCACAATAAGTTGTTGTTAAAAAAAAACGCACCGGTCCAAGGGCATAATGTTTATACCAAGCTCTGGTTCCAGAAGGTTCTAAGAACATAATATTTATTCCAAGCTGTAATTCTATAACTGTAATGGTCCAAGGCCATATATTCACATCAAGTTGTTATTCCAGAAAGGCACTTACCCAAGGGTCTTATGTTCATACCAAGCTGTGGTTCCAGAACTGTGCCAATCCAAGGATATTATGTTCACACCAAGCTGTGGTTCCAGAAATGCACCAAACCTACCCAAGGATATTATGTTCACACCAAGCTGTGGTTCCAGAAATGCACCGAACCTACCCAAGGATATTATGTTCACACCAAGCTGTGGTTCCAGAACTGTGCCAATCCAAGGATATTATGTTCACACCAAGCTGTGGTTCCAGAACTATGCCAATCCAAGGATATTATGTTTACACCAAGCTGTGGTTCCAGAAATGCACCGAACCTACTCAAGGATATTATGTTCATACCAAGCTGTGGTTCCGGAAATGCACCGAACCTACCCAAGGACATTATGTTCACACCAAGCTGTGGTTCCAGAAATGCACCGAACCTACCCAAGGATATTATGTTCACACCAAGCTGTGGTTCCAGAACTGTGCCAATCCAAGGATATTATGTTCACACCAAGCTGTGGTTCCAGAAATGCACCGAACCTACCCAAGGATATTATGTTCACACCAAGCTGTGGTTCCAGAACTGTGCCAATCCAAGGATATTATGTTTACACCAAGCTGTGGTTCCAGAAATGCACCGAACCTACCCAAGGATATTATGTTCACACCAAGCTGTGGTTCCAGAACTGTGCCAATCCAAGGATATTATGTTCACACCAAGATGTGGTACCAGAACTGTGCCAATCCAAGGATATTATGTTCACACCAAGCTGTGGTTCCAGAAATGCACCGAACTTACCCAAGGATATTATGTTCACACCAAGCTGTGGTTCCAGAACTGTGCCAATCCAAGGATATTATGTTCACACCAAGCTGTGGTTCCAGAACTGTGCCAATCCAAGGATATTATGTTCACACCAAGCTGTGGTTCCAGAAATGCACCGAACCTACCCAAGGATATTATGTTCACACCAAGCTGTGGTTCCAGAAATGCACCGAACCTACCCAAGGATATTATGTTCACACCAAGCTGTGGTTCCAGAAATGCACCGAACCTACCCAAGGATATTATGTTCACACCAAGCTGTGGTTTCAGAAATGCACCGAACCTACCCAAGGATATTATGTTCACACCAAGTTGTGGTTCCAGAACTGTGCCAATCCAAGGATATTATGTTCACACCAAGCTGTGGTTCCAGAACTGTGCCAATCCAAGGATATTATGTTCACACCAAGCTGTGGTTCCAGAAATGCACCGAACCTACTCAAGGATATTATGTTCACACCAAGCTGTGGTTCCAGAACTGTGCCAATCCAAGGATATTATGTTCACACCAAGCTGTGGTTCCAGAAATGCACCGAACCTACCCAAGCATATAATGTTCACACCAAGCAGTGGTTCCAGAACTGTGCCAATCCAAGGATATTATGTTTACACCAAGCTGTGGTTCCAGAAATGCACCGAACCTACCCAAGGATATTATGTTCACACCAAGCTGTGTTTCCAGAACTGTGCCAATCCAAGGATATTATGTTCACACCAAGATGTGGTACCCGAACTGTGCCAATCCAAGGATATTATGTTCACACCAAGCTGTGGTTCCAGAAATGCACCGAACCTACCCAAGGATATTATGTTCACACCAAGCTGTGGTTCCGGAAATGCACCGAACCTACCCAAGGACATTATGTTCACACCAAGCTGTGGTTCCAGAAATGCACCGAACCTACCCAAGGATATTATGTTCACACCAAGCTGTGTTTCCAGAAATGCACCGAACCTACCCAAGGATATTATGTTCACACCAAGCTGTGGTTTCAGAAATGCACCGAACCTACCCAAGGATATTATGTTCACACCAAGCTGTGGTTCCAGAACTGTGCCAATCCAAGGATATTATGTTCACACCAAGCTGTGGTTCCAGAAATGCACCGAACCTACCCAAGGATATTATGTTCACACCAAGATGTGGTACCAGAACTATGCCAATCCAAGGATATTATGTTCATACCTAGCTGTGGTTCCAGAAATGCACCGAACCTACCCAAGGATATTATGTTCACACCAAGCTGTGGTTCCAGAACTGTGCCAATCCAAGGATATTATGTTCACACCAAGCTGTGGTTCCAGTAATGCACCGAACCTACCCAAGGATATTATGTTCACACCAAGTTGTGGTTCCAGAAATGCACCGAACCTACCCAAGGATATTATGTTCACACCAAGCTGTGGTTCCAGAAATGCACCGAACCTACCCAAGGATATTATGTTCACACCAAGCTGTGGTTTCAGAAATGCACCGAACCTACCCAAGGATATTATGTTCACACCAAGCTGTGGTTTCAGAAATGTACCGAACCTACCCAAGGATATTATGTTCACACCAAGTTGTGGTTCCAGAACTGTGCCAATCCAAGGATATTATGTTCACACCAAGCTGTGGTTCCAGAACTGCGCCAATCCGAGGATATTATGTTCACACCAAGCTGTGGTTCCAGAAATGCACCGAACCTACCCAAGGATATTATGTTCACACCAAGCTGTGGTTCCAGAACTGTGCCAATCCAAGGATATTATGTTCACACCAAGCTGTGGTTCCAGAAATGCACCGAACCTACCCAAGGATATTATGTTCACACCAAGCTGTGGTTCCAGAAATGCACCGAACCTACCCAAGGATATTATGTTCACACCAAGCTGTGGTTCCAGAACTGTGCCAATCCAAGGATATTATGTTCACACCAAGCTGTGGTTCCAGAACTATGCCAATCCAAGGATATCATGTTCACACCAAGTTGTGGTTCCAGAACTGTGCCAATCCAAGGATATTATGTTCACACCAAGCTGTGGTTCCAGAACTGTGCCAATCCAAGGATATTATGTTCACACCAAGCTGTGGTTCCAGAAATGCACCGAACCTACTCAAGGATATTATGTTCATACCAAGCTGTGGTTCCATAAATGTGCCAATCCAAGGATATTATGTTCACACCAAGCTGTGGTTCCAGAAATGCACCGAACCTACCCAAGGATATTATGTTCACACCAAGCTGTGGTTTCAGAAATGCACCGAACCTACCCAAGGATATTATGTTCACACCAAGTTGTGGTTCCAGAACTGTGCCAATCCAAGGATATTATGTTCACACCAAGCTGTGGTTCCAGAACTGTGCCAATCCAAGGATATTATGTTCACACCAAGCTGTGGTTCCAGAAATGCACCGAACCTACTCAAGGATATTATGTTCACACCAAGCTGTGGTTCCAGAACTGTGCCAATCCAAGGATATTATGTTCACACCAAGCTGTGGTTCCAGAACTGTGCCAATCCAAGGATATTATGTTCACACCAAGCTGTGGTTCCAGAAATGCACCGAACCTACTCAAGGATATTATGTTCACACCAAGTTGTGGTTCCAGAACTGTGCCAATCCAAGGATATTATGTTCACACCAAGCTGTGGTTCCAGAACTGTGCCAATCCAAGGATATTATGTTCACACCAAGCTGTGGTTCCAGAAATGCACCGAACCTACCCAAGCATATAATGTTCACACCAAGCAGTGGTTCCAGAACTGTGCCAATCCAAGGATATTATGTTTACACCAAGCTGTGGTTCCAGAAATGCACCGAACCTACCCAAGGATATTATGTTCACACCAAGCTGTGTTTCCAGAACTGTGCCAATCCAAGGATATTATGTTCACACCAAGATGTGGTACCCGAACTGTGCCAATCCAAGGATATTATGTTCACACCAAGCTGTGGTTCCAGAAATGCACCGAACCTACCCAAGGATATTATGTTCACACCAAGCTGTGGTTCCGGAAATGCACCGAACCTACCCAAGGACATTATGTTCACACCAAGCTGTGGTTCCAGAAATGCACCGAACCTACCCAAGGATATTATGTTCACACCAAGCTGTGTTTCCAGAAATGCACCGAACCTACCCAAGGATATTATGTTCACACCAAGCTGTGGTTTCAGAAATGCACCGAACCTACCCAAGGATATTATGTTCACACCAAGCTGTGGTTCCAGAACTGTGCCAATCCAAGGATATTATGTTCACACCAAGCTGTGGTTCCAGAAATGCACCGAACCTACCCAAGGATATTATGTTCACACCAAGATGTGGTACCAGAACTATGCCAATCCAAGGATATTATGTTCATACCTAGCTGTGGTTCCAGAAATGCACCGAACCTACCCAAGGATATTATGTTCACACCAAGCTGTGGTTCCAGAACTGTGCCAATCCAAGGATATTATGTTCACACCAAGCTGTGGTTCCAGTAATGCACCGAACCTACCCAAGGATATTATGTTCACACCAAGCTGTGGTTCCAGAAATGCACCGAACCTACCCAAGGATATTATGTTCACACCAAGCTGTGGTTCCAGAAATGCACCGAACCTACCCAAGGATATTATGTTCACACCAAGCTGTGGTTTCAGAAATGCACCGAACCTACCCAAGGATATTATGTTCACACCAAGCTGTGGTTTCAGAAATGCACCGAACCTACCCAAGGATATTATGTTCACACCAAGTTGTGGTTCCAGAACTGTGCCAATCCAAGGATATTATGTTCACACCAAGCTGTGGTTCCAGAACTGCGCCAATCCGAGGATATTATGTTCACACCAAGCTGTGGTTCCAGAAATGCACCGAACCTACCCAAGGATATTATGTTCACACCAAGCTGTGGTTCCAGAACTGTGCCAATCCAAGGATATTATGTTCACACCAAGCTGTGTTCCAGAAATGCACCGAACCTACCCAAGGATATTATGTTCACACCAAGCTGTGGTTCCAGAAATGCACCGAACCTACCCAAGGATATTATGTTCACACCAAGCTGTGGTTCCAGAACTGTGCCAATCCAAGGATATTATGTTCACACCAAGCTGTGGTTCCAGAACTATGCCAATCCAAGGATATCATGTTCACACCAAGTTGTGGTTCCAGAACTGTGCCAATCCAAGGATATTATGTTCACACCAAGCTGTGGTTCCAGAACTGTGCCAATCCAAGGATATTATGTTCACACCAAGCTGTGGTTCCAGAAATGCACCGAACCTACTCAAGGATATTATGTTCATACCAAGCTGTGGTTCCATAAATGTGCCAATCCAAGGATATTATGTTCACACCAAGCTGTGGTTCCAGAAATGCACCGAACCTACCCAAGGATATTATGTTCACACCAAGCTGTGGTTCCAGAAATGCACCGAACCTACCCAAGGATATTATGTTCACACCAAGCTGTGGTTCCAGAAATGCACCGAACCTACCCAAGGATATTATGTTCATACCAAGCTGTGGTTCCAGAAATGCACCGAATCTACCCAAGGATATTATGTTCACACCAAGCTGTGGTTCCAGAAATTCACCGAACCTACTCAAGGATATTATGTTCACACCAAGTTGTGGTTCCAGAACTGTGCCAATCCAAGGATATTATGTTCACACCAAGCTGTGGTTCCAGAAATGCACCGAACCTACCCAAGGATATTATGTTCACACCAAGCTGTGGTTCCAGAACTGTGCCAA
The DNA here is from genome assembly GCA_030710605.1 of Cordylochernes scorpioides. Taxonomy (NCBI): domain Eukaryota; kingdom Metazoa; phylum Arthropoda; class Arachnida; order Pseudoscorpiones; family Chernetidae; genus Cordylochernes; species Cordylochernes scorpioides. The sequence continues at coordinate 1,368,362 of CP092871.1, read as the reverse complement.
TCCAAGGATATTATGTTCACACCAAGCTGTGGTTCCAGAAATGCACTGAACCTACCCAAGGATATTATGTTCACACCAAGCTGTGGTTCCAGAAATGCACCGAACCTACCCAAGGATATTATGTTCACACCAAGCTGTGGTTCCAGAAATGCACTGAACCTACCCAAGGATATTATGTTCACACCAAGCTGTGGTTCCATAAATGTGCCAATCCAAGGATATTATGTTCACACCAAGCTGTGGTTCCAGAACTGCGCCAATCCGAGGATATTATGTTCACACCAAGCTGTGGTTCCAGAAATGCACCGAACCTACCCAAAGATATTATGTTCACACCAAGCTGTGGTTCCAGAAATGCACCGAACCTACCCAAGGATATTATGTTCACACCAAGCTGTGGTTCCAGAAATGCACCGAACCTACCCAAGGATATTATGTTCACACCAAGCTGTGGTTCCAGAAATGCACCGAACCTACCCAAGGATATTATGTTCACACCAAGCTGTGGTTCCAGAAATGCACCGAACCTACTCAAGGATATTATGTTTATACCAAGCTGTGGTTCCAGAAATGCACCGAACCTACTCAAGGATATTATGTTTATACCAAGCTGTGGTTCCAGAAATGCACCGACCCAAGGACAGGTGACGCAGCGTTATACAGGACATTCGCAAGGACCTCGCCAACCGACACTACGGTGAGTTCTGACTGATGAGCATTAGTGGGAGATACTTAAATAAAATTAAAGAGTGTAGCCACAACACACACAACAACACAACACACACAACACAACACACACAACACACACACAACACAACAGATATTACAACAACAGAAACTAAAACGCTATTTCAAAACACCTTATTTATCAAACATATTTACCAACAGAGAATATAATTTATTAAACAAGCACACATAGACTAATCTAACTTTCTTAATGAGAGCTTTTTTTACATCTTCTTATCAGGATTATTTCTTTTATTGAAGAAAGATATTTCTGCGGTTATAAATTTCATTCACTTTTGATAAAAGGGAAAATCATCCTTTCAATTCCTTATTATCATGCCTATTGATTATATTCTTGGGTCGTCTGCTAAAATTGTTCACGAACTCCATTCTCAGCTTTTTCAGATCTCTTTCTCCAGAAATATCGTCATCTCCTCTAAGTACAGGACGTCACTGATTCTACTCCTCACAATCCGGAGGCCTCAATCATTTTCATTACAGTTTCGTTACTTCGTCAATCCACGCATCCATGTCGTAGAATCTTGGAAGATTCACAGAGAAAGAAACATTCGCCGTTATTTGCTACTCCCTCAGGATAGAAGTATTAGAAATTAACACACAATACCCTTATATAAGACAAGGTAACAAAGCAGCACGAAGCTTTGTGATATTGCGATATAAAGCTTTTTATTGTCTTCCTTCCGCAATATTTCAGTAGTTATGTAAAGTGACTGCAGGAAACCATTTGTTAGGCTCCAACTCTAATGGATGTTTTGACTCGGTGAGTGGAACTCCTCGCTGTGATACCATTGAATGATGTACCAGAGTCTGTATGTGATATCCTTAGCTGTGACATTGTCCAAAGCGATAGTTTCCTTAAAGGAAATATATTGTGAAAGATTATGTCAGAATATTTTTGAGAGATTAAACCTGATTACAAACTGCGTCATAATAATCGTTAGGAGGGAAATTGACGACTGCAAAGACATTAACCCCTGGCCTCTCATATCGCACAAGGACATTGGTCTTTAAAAGGAGAGATTTCATCAACATCTTTAAGCTCTATCCTTAATGATTATACCTCCATTCTTAACCTTTTCTGGGCTTTATTAAGTTTTTGATTTACGGTATTCAAATATCAGCGATACAAATTGTACATGAAAATACACCCTAAACCACCCCTTGTACACCCCAATTCCTACCGAATCTTCTTTCCACACCCTTAGTCGGAAAAAACAAACAGCTATTTCAAGATTACGAACAGGACCTCTTAGAATGCTCAATTTCAATTGAAAAATCAAAACATTCCTGAAATACTCCAAAAGCGATTCCCAACCAGCCAATCCTGAACATCTATTGAATTGTATCAAATCCTCCAAAAAAAAGACCTATAGAAAAACCCCAGGACTATAAGATAAAATCTGAGACAATGGAACCTAATGGAGATCGTTTAAACGACTTGAAGAATAAACAACAACAACAACACAAATAATACAGCTAGTGAATGAACGGTTAACACGCTACTGCTCATCTTAACTGAGAAACTGACGGTTTATAGATAATTATTTAAATATAATTTATGTTCTAATAACTTTGCGAATTTCATTCTGTCCACTCACATGGACAGTAATTATATCTTGCAAACAGGTTCATGCACCACAGTTAGCAGCTTTCCACTTCAAGATAGCTCCAAATGAAGTCATATTGGTTAGGTCGAAATTTGATTCAGAGAATTAGGATAAAATTTTGAGAGTTGATGTTTTACGTTTGATACTTCTTTTATTTCAACACACAAAACGCGATATCGACATTTTTTTTAAACCAAAACAGTTATAAACATATAAAAGAAAAAGTAATCAAAATAAAAAGAGAAACAATAATATATATTAGGAACCTGAACCTTTCAGGTTTGAAAGAAAATCATGAATATATTTACAAAAATAGTTAAACCTATGATAATTCTCTCTGCTATTTACAAATTGATATAGATCTACAACATTATTTATTGTCTGTTGTCTAGCAGTGAAGAAGAGTGGGCATTCCAGCTGTAGGTGTAATTTTACGTTTGATCATCTCTTTATTTTTAATTAGCCAATAACTACACGCACCTCAAAATGAAAAGTGGATATCAATTTAATTTTAATTTCTAAAAGAATCAATTTCTACCTATTTGTATTTAAATATATCGATTTCCTTATTCCTCAATCGGAAAGGCAAATAGGGACGAATGAGACATTTGAGCAACCAAAGATGTGATTTGAGAGTTCACCTAATCGCTGCTAGTTGCGTAAATCATTGCATAATTTCAATTTCTGCTGAGTTGACAAACGTAACACGACCACTACAGACGACTGGGTCCTGTTCTATCATCTTCATGTTACCAGAGAACCTCGGTCAAACTGGTCTTTTGGAATTTCCCATTCGCTCTGTGACTGCGGGTTTTTGAAGAGGCACACTTTCATTATAATAATCTATCAACCCAATAACAAAGTCTTCTTCTTCTTTCGAATCTCCACTCAATCATATCAGGGTGTCAAGCTTGTAGAGCTTGTTGATGGTGTCTGCTGGGGATGAGTAGAGCTCATCAATAGATATACCAATACAGTCAATAATGTGGTTTGAGGTTGCAGGTTGACACTTAGTACATAGTGAGAAAACCTTGCAACCATTCTGGAAATTTATTGTCCGTAGATGACCAGACTTAAGTCTGGAAATCAAAGGCTGTTGTTCCCTTGGGAGGACAGAACCGGTGCTTGTCCCTCCTGCTCTCTACCAGTCATGTTCAGCATTAGATTTCCATCCTTGCAGGTATTGGGTCTTGATGGTACGGAGATCTCTTTAGTCAATCAAGGCCAATTAACAAAGTGAAAAATAGTAATAAAGTGAAATTGTACTGGGATCAGGTGGATACATTTTGAAAAAGGCACCTCCTAATCGTGAAGCTAAAAGTTGTGATGGCTTGCGCCATCTGTCAGAATATATATCAACATATCATCACTATAGAACGACGTTTAACAAGTTTTACCGCAAATGTTTCTTTTTACCAAACGAAAAATCGTAATTTTAATTACTTAATGAGAAATAACGGCTATTCCTATTCGCAGGAATGAAGTATGAAAGGATGAATTGTGAAGAGTAATGATGAACGAAAAAATAAAAGTGTCCAGGGATAATAATTTTATTTTTCCGTTCATCATTACTCTTCACAATTCATTCTTTAATACTTCATCCCTAAGGATAAGAATAGTCGTTATTTCTCCTTAAAATAAATTATAATTTTTCGTTCAAAAGAAACATTTGCGGTAAAACTTGTTAAACGTCGTTCTATAATCATATCCGCATTATATCATCACTATCTTAACATTCTTCACTGTAGTGATAAGGATAGGAAATTGTTCAAATGCATATTTAAAGGAAGAGGTGCCTCTCTTTTGGTATATGAATATAATCCTTCACTTTATATAAAACTCTGACATTAATTATTGTAAACAGTTATTGTATGCATATTTGGAATCACCAATAAATAAATAAATAGGAATGCAGATAAGTTTGATAATAATGACTTAGGAGGAGGGAGATAACAGAAATTATAAAGACCCTTATCTATGGCATGGATTCCGAGAAAACAGGCGTCTTGGTTATCTAATAATTAGTTAGTTGGTTCTTAAAATGGAAGATACATAGGCCAGTAAATCTTTTTATTATTGTGAAGATAGAGGCTGCCTGGCCAACATTCACAGTTCTTCAAAGTAAAGATACTTTGTTCAGTAAATCTTTTTCATTACCTCGACGTTTCAACAAAAATCTTTTGTCCTTGTCAGTAACAAACAAAAATTAAAACATTTGGCAAGGCGTAAAAAAATATTCTAAGGCTGCAAGAGCATTCTCACGCGATATTTCAAATTTTGTACAATTTCTTCAATTATTATCTCGAAATTTCGACAAAAATCTTTTGTTCTCGTCAGCAACAAACAGAAATTAAAACATTTGGCAAAGTGTTAAAAAATCTTGTCAAATGTTTTAATTTTTGTTTGCTCCTGACGAGGACAAAGGATTTTTGCGGAAATGTCGAGATAATAAAAAGATTTACTGGCCGAATTATCTTTAATTTGAAGAACTGTGAATGTCGGCCAGGCAGCCACTATCTTTACGATGGTTAGTGGACAGCGAGCATGTGACAACGCTGGGCTGGATCTTGTTCTGAACTTGCTAAGACAATTGCTATCCTACAGCTCTTCTGGACTCAGTCTTTGTCCAACTTTGTGATCCAATTGGTCTATTCATTCTTATCACTATAGACACTGTGGTATCAGAACTTTGCTCTGTTCGCGGTGGATGGATGATCTAAACCGTTAGTGTTAGAATGCTACGACTCGGGATTGAATCCCGCATTGGGGACTTTTTTATAATAATAAAAAGAACCAGTTAATATCTAGTATTCACTGTGATGACACTACCATATGTGGACGATGCTTTCGTATTGACAAGATTTTTAGATCAAAACTTGGATCCAAAACTATCTTGTGTGTTTCCTGTATATCAGAAGGCCATGAGGAGTCAGTGGACGGGTGATCTAAACCGTTGGTTTTCAATCGCTACGACCCGTAATCGAATCCCGCAATAGGAAATTTTTTTCTAATAAAAAAAAAATGCCTCAATGGCCCCTGTTTCTTGCAAAAATTCTTGCACAAGCAATTGTAAGTAACCAAAGGCACTCCGGCACATTTGTAAGTACAAAAGTCGAACTGCTTTTCACATGTGTAGACGTGGTGCACTTACAGTAAAATCAGTCGCTTATTACCCCCTACCATGATTATCATGGCCTATACTACGTGTACTAGAGATGATAAAGAAGAAATTTGTCCCTCTTTCCACGAGTCTGTCTGTAGCGGTAAGCCCAACTATTCAATTCACAGCTAAAACGATCTAAACACGTCAAACACCATCTCTCAGAATCCAGGGAAACGTCGTACATGTCGTTTTAATGACGTCTAAGCATGGCCATTTTTTCCTCTTCTCATTTCCTTCTGAATCCTCGAAGTTTCCTCCTTACTCAGGTAGTTTATATTTCATGTGTTTTGTTTGTTTATTGATCGAAACATATCTCCAAACTTGACAACACAATTCAAGACTATGGTTTCTATAGCTTGGCACCTTCTTTGGAATTAAACCTTGAATTCCAGCCTATTCCAAACATTGGTTTCCAATTCATTCCAAATATTGTATTCCAACCTATTCTGACGCTATAAACCTTTTAATAATGCGAATTTCTATTGTCTTTACTGCGATGGAAAATTTTCATTAGGGGGACCTGACTTATCAGTGGTGAACCCTCCCAGCGGTTTCCTAAGTTTAAACTGCCATATCGCTTCACATAAATTAATGTGCGTCATGTCCATAAGTGTATATATATATAATGTTCAATGTTAAATTTTATTATAATTTTCAAATATAGAAAATATTTTGGATTTTTCATTGATTTGACAGTTTCCTTAAACGTAACTTGTCCTCTAGATGGAAAGACATAAATGATATTAAAAATAAAATAAGCATATCATGACCGCGCTCACATTAGCTTTTTAACCTGTTCCCTGGTATTTGGCCAACCCATTTTATTTATAAATCAAGAAAAGCCAACAGCCCGAGACGCGTTCGTAGTGAGCGCAGGTCAAGATATGCCTATTTGGTTATTAATATCAAAACTTGACCTTTTGTATTATTTTTCACATAAATGACATTCATGGAAATTTTGCCGGGAGGATATTGATCTAAAGAGACGAAGGTCGCCTCTCCCGTCAAAATATACGTCAAAACTAGACGCCATCTATTGACTGTCGCCTCAAACTAGTGGCCTCAGGTCGGTGACAAAGCCACAACACCAGCTTTGGCCATAGATTTGGCCCAGCCACTTTGCCAGCTAAACACTTCTTTGGCAGATTGTCAAGATTCCATTAGATCTCGTGTGGATCTCATGGAATAAAGTCCGCCCTAGGCTGACGAGGGCCATTAGCCCGAAACCATGGTCTATAGGTGGACGCTTTTCAGTTTTCCAAAGCTGGTGTTGTGGCTTTGTCACCGACCTGAGGCCGCTAGTTTGCGGCGACGGTCAATAGATGGCGTCTAGTTTTGACGTCTATTTTGACAGGAGAGGCAACCTTTGTCTCTTTAGATAAATGATATTGTGTCACATAGAAAATTAGGAAATGCAGAATGACACGACAATTTATTCAATGTACATGAAGATATTTATAACCCAGGTTCCTGGAGCGCAGAACACCAACTCTACCCTGGGATTAAAATTTATAAAATACCAGATATACAATGAGGCAAGTAAAACGATATATCAATAGAAATTTTTTCACAATCTAAGATAAGATGGAGTTGTCTCTTGAAGATCTAGAAAAGTACAAGAGAATTATCTTTCGCAAATCCCTTCAGCTTGCTAGATGGCGTTGTTACTTGAAATTCAATCTTAAGTGATCCTTTGCAATTGTTTCACAATCTAAGTTAATAAGGAAAAGTGTTTATAGATTATAACAAAAGTATAAATATATAATATTTTCATAAAATAATAAATATTTTGCTTCAATATTGCAAAAGTGCAGGAAGGTGATATTCGTTTGCAAAAAAAAAAAGAGGCATTTCTCCATTTTAAATCAGACATTAAGCCAATGCAATCATTAAATGCCTAAAATAATTCGTATTTCAGAATGTACAGATTCGGAGAAAAAGAAAACAATCTAAAACAATTCTTTGTCAGATTTGTTATACACGTCTAATATGTTAATATTCATAGATAGAATTAAAGGACTACTCTGTGGATATAAGAAAGAGAAAACGAATGGCGAACATAAACAAGAAGTTTTTGTACCTTTCTCATTATTATTTAAGAAAGTTTTCAATTTTTATTCATGATGAAATTGTGAAAAACTTTTAAAATTACAAAATATTTCCTTACAATAAGTTTCCTTTTATTTTAATTTAAATCTTATTTTTTAAAGCCCGTTGAAGAGAGATTACCACTTGAAAGCTAGCAATTTAAAATAAAAAGAAACTCATTGTGAGAAAATATTTTAAAAGTTTAAAAGTTTTTAATCTTATAATGTTTATGGGGATAATATAAGTATAAAACACAATAAAATTGACTTGGAACCAGAACAGCAGCTTTACATACTCAAGATAGGGGACATTGTGACTGCAGTGATAGGATGTATGGAGACATTTGAGGCTCTTCATTGGACACTAAAACTATAGAAAATTGACATTGAACCAGAACAGTAGCTCTACACACCCAAGATAGAGAACGACTGCAGTGATAGAGATGTATGGAGGCATCTGAGGCTCTTCATTGGACACGACGACAACAACAGAAAATTGACATAGACACAGAACAGCAGTTTTACACACCAAAGATAGAGGACATTGCGACTGCTGTGATAAAGATGCATTGGGACATCTGAGGCGCTTCATTGGACACGACAACAGCGACAGAAAATTGATAAGGACCCAAAACAGCAGCTTTACACACCCAAGATAGAGAACTACTGCTGTGATGGAGATGCATAGAGACATCTGAGGCTCTTCATTGGACACGACAACAGCGACAGAAAATTGATATGGACCCAAAACAGTAGTTTTACACACCAAAGATAGAAAAGATTTGCGACTGCTGTGATAGAGATGCATGAAGACATCTGAGGCTCTTAATTGGACACGACAAAAACAACAGAAAATTAACATGGACCCAGAACAGCAGCTTTACACACCCGAGATAGTGGACATTGCGACTGCTGTGATAGAGATGCACGGAGAAATCTGAGGCTCTTCATTGGACACGACAAAAACAACAGAAAATTGATATAGACACAGAACAGCAGCTTTACACACCCAAGATAGAAGACATTGCTGTGATAGAGATGCGTGGAGACATCTGAGGCTCTTCATTGGACAATACAACAACAGCGACAAAAATGACATGGACCCAGAACAGCTGCTTTATACACACAAGATAGAGAACGACTGCAGTGATAGAGATGTATAGAGACATCTGAGGCTCTTCATTGGACACGACAACAACAACAATACAGTATACACACCTAAGTTATAGAACATTGCAACTGCTGTGATAGAGATACATGGGGACATATGAGGCTCTTAATTGGACACGACAACAGCATGGATAATTAAAGCTTAAAAAACAAGACTCAGCCTATTTAAGAATTTCTCCCGTAGGATGTTATGAAATCGAAGCCGTCTCTGTACTGTTGAGAGCCATAATTTGAAGTCATGGTATACAGGTCGTAAACTTTCTTTTTTTTTTTAAATTGCCAAACCCGGTGTTGTGGCTTTTTATTTATCATCTGCTCTGCGTTCTGTGTAAAGATAAAGATTAATAAAATGCGTTGTTTTGATGCCTTTATTGATAGAGATGCTTTTTTTAACCTAAAGGATATATATTGTAACGTAGTAAATTAGGAAATACAAACATCTGGATGACACAGCAATTTATTTAAGGCAAGCACAAATTCAACATTTAAAATATACAAGATAAGCAATGAGGAAGTTTCCGGAGTAGCAAAATATAAGTGATATAAATTCAAAAAATAATAATTAATAAGCTGTATATAAAATATTTTTATTTATTTATTTAACAGTTGGGAGAGACACGCCATATCCACAATTTGGATAATTGCGTGTATATTTTAAATTATATACAATTAATACAATTGAACATTGAAAATCATTAAAATTAAACGTTCGATGTCAAATTTTACATATAGCAATTATAAGTAGTAGCTTGAAATATGTACAGTCAACACTTTCGCCTCAAAATATACATCCTGCAGAATCTATTAAACTTGATGTATTGGTCTTTATTGCTAGCAGCTTGTTTTGTATTAGTCAGGTAAAGTTGATTTTCTTCCCTTAGATCAGAAGTTAATGGACAGTTTATCAGAAGGTGTTCAGGGGTTTGTTGTTCGTTTCCACAAGTGCATGCAGGTGAACCAATTTTGCCAATTCTAAACAAATATGTGTTGAAGTCACCATGTCCAGTAAAAAATTGAACGTTATAGAAGTTGGGTTGAACATAGTTAGGAATTCTTGAATTTGTATATAAAATATAATAAATACTACAAAATGTCCTGCATTTATGGCAACGAAATTATTTTTTCTGGAATTTCCTATCTTCATCAATAAAGTAGGTGTATATTAGGAAAATAAACATTCAGTCTAATTAAATATATTTAAAATATTTGATAACATTTGAATTCCAAATGTGGACATAGGCAGCAGACTGCCGAGTAACTATTGGCTGGAAACTGACCAATAAAAAGCTAATGAATCACGTGGCCAAATTCCGCGTAGGATTGATTGCATCATATTTTATTATAGGGAGCTGTTGTTTATTTCAAGTTGTTTTCTTGGAGTTAGTTTTTTAGACATTTCAGAGAGGGACTTGAGACGTTAACATGATCGTTGGTCATAACAAAGTTGGATCTGTGGAACGACATTTGAAAATATCCCGCATGTGTTTCTTTTGAACGAAAAATCGAAATTTATTTCAATGAGAAATAACGATTATTTCCCATTCCTGGACACTTTTATTTTTCCGTTCATCATTACTCTTCACAATTCATCCTTTCATACTTCATCCCTAAGGTTAGAAATAATCGTTATTTCTCCTTGAAATAAATTACGAATTTTCGTTCAAAAGAAACACATGCGGGATTTTTTCAAATGTCGTTCTACAAACATAAGCCGCATTATATTGTATTATAAAGGCTGGATCACTTTACAGAAATGGAACTGAAGAAATTATTACCACAGAATATTCCAGCTTCTCTCAACTTCTTTTTCATTTCGCTACCGTACTGGTACAATTTGTTTGAAAATTTTCGCAAGCACTCGTATTTTTAACATTTATTTTG
>CP092871.1:1326883-1357607 GCA_030710605.1 Cordylochernes scorpioides | reverse complement strand
TTACCTATTTTGGATCTCTAGAGTGTATCCCACGAATTTATAATGGAATTCCCAAGAGTCACGTAAGAACTAATTTTTATTCGAAACAAAGATTTATAATTGAAAATCGTAATTTTTATATATCCATAAATAATACATAATATATATTTAACTTATTCTGATTGTAACTTTTACAATAATTTTTGCTCGCACAATTTCCCCCACCTACTTTGTATTTTTTAAAATTATTTCAACTTTGATATTATAACACTATGTGGCGTTGAGTTTATGTATTCACAAATGTAATGCCTTGATAAAGGTTGGCTTTCAGCCAACCGAAATATTGGCAAATAAATATTTTATTGAATCCAATATATGCCTATTTATTATTTAATATATATGTATGAGGAATAGTATCAGGTAAATAATCTTAAAGACTTTGCTGACATATATACATACTCTTTTGTTGAAATGTTCCATGACAGTTTTGTATAATATGGCTTAATTAGATGTTTTTATGTTAAAAGCGTTAATGTGGCACATTTGTAAGTTCAAAGTCGAACTACTTTTCACATATGTAGACATGTAGTGATGCACTTACAGTAAAAGCAGTCACCTACTTCTACCCACCATTAATATCATGGCCTGTACCACGTGTAATAAGGATAAGCAAAAAAATGTTAAAAGTACGAATGTGTCTGCGAAATTTTTCAAACAAATTGTACCAGTATGGTAGCGAAAAGAAAAAGAAGTTGAGAGAGACTGGAATAATCTGTGGTAATAATTTCTCCAGTTCCATTTCTGTAAAGTGATCCAACCTTTATAATATAATATAATGCGGCTTATGATTGTAGAACGACATTTGAAAATATCCCGCATGTGTTTATTTTGAACGAAAAACCATAATTTATTTCAAGGAGAAATAATGATTATTTATAACCTTAGGGATGAAGTATTTTTTTTTATCCCTAGTACACGTGGTACAGGCCATGATAATCATGGTGGGTAGTTAGCGACTGCTTTTTACTGTAAGCGCACCACATGTCTACACATGTGAAAGCAGTTCGACTTTGCACTTACAAATGTGCCAGAGCCCCGTTTGGTTACTTGCACTCGCTGGTGGGGTTGGACTTTTTCAAGAATCGGGGGGCCATTGGAGCATTTTTTTTTAACATAAAAAAGTGTCCAATGCGGGAATCGAACCCGGGTCGTAGTGGTCGAAACCAAACGGTTAAACCAGCCTTCCACCGACCCCCCGGGATGAAGTATGAAAGGATGAATTGTGAAGAGTAATAATAAACGGAAAAATAAAAGTGTCCAGGAATGGGAAATAATCGTTATTTCTCCTTGAAATAAATTTCAATTTTTCGTTCAAAAGAAACACATGCGGGATGTTTTCAAAAATTTCGTTCTACAGATCCAACCTTGTTATGACCAACGTTCATGTTAAAGCCCCAAGTCCCTCTCTGAAATCTCTAAAAAACTAACTCCAAGAAAACAACTTGAAATTAACAACAGCGACCTATAATAAAATATGATGCAATCAATCCTACGCGGAATTTGGCCACGTGATTCATTAGCTTTTTATTGGTCAGTTTCCAGCCAATAGTTACTCGGCAGTCTGCTGCCTTTGTCCGCATTTGGAATTCAGAAGTTATCAAATATTATAAATATATTTAATTAGACTGAATGTTTATTTTCCTAATATACACCTACTTTATTGATGAAGCTAAGAAATTCCAGAAAAAAAAAATTTCGTTGCCATAAATGCAGGACATTTTGTAGTAAAGTATTCATTATATTTTTATATACAGTTTATTAATTATTAATTTTTTAACATTTATATCACTTATATTTTGCTACTCTGTAAACTTCCCTCATTGCTTATCTTGTATATTTTAAATGTTGATTTTTGGTTGCCTTGAATTGCTGTGTTATCCAGATGTTTGTCTTCCTAATTTACTACGTTACAATATATATCCTTTAGGTTAAAAAAAAGCATCTCTATCAATAAAGGCATCAAAACAACGCATTTTATTAATCTTTATCTTTACACAGAACACAGAGCAGATGATAAATAAAAAGCCACAACACTGGGTTTGGCAATTTGAAAAAAAAAAGAAAGTTTACGACCTGTATACCATGACTTCAAATTATGGCTCTCATCAGTACAGAGGCGGCTTCGATTTCATAACATCATACGGGAGAAATTCTTAAATTGGCTGAATCTTGTGTTTTATGCTTTAAATATTCATATTGTTGTTGTGTTCAATAAAGAGCCTCAGATGTCTCCATACATCTCTATCACAGCAGTCGCAATGTCCTCTATCTTGGTTGTCTAAAGCTGCTGTTCTGTGTCTATATCAAATTTCTGTTGTTTTTGTCGTGTCCAATGAAGAGCCTCAAATGTCTCCATACATCTCTATCACAGCAGTCGCAATGTCCTCTATCTTGGTTGTCTAAAGCTGCTGTTCTGTGTCTATATCAATTTTCTGTTGTTGTTGTCGTGTCCAATGAAGAGCCTCAGATGTCTCCATGCATCTCTATCACAGCAGTCGCAATGTCCTCTATCTTGGGTATGTAAAGCTGCTGTTCTGGGTCCATGTCATTTTTGTCGCTGTTGTTGTATTGTCCAATGAAGAGCCTCAGATGTCTCCATGCATCTCTATCACAGCAGTCGCAATATCCTCTATCTTGGTTGTCTAAAGCTGCTGTTCTGTGTTTATATCAATTTTCTGTTGTTGTTGTCGTGTCCAATGAAGAGCCTCAGATGTCTCCATACATCTCTATCACAGTAGCAGCAATGTCCACTATCTTGGTTGTCTAAAGCTGCTGTTCTGTGTCTATATCAATTTTCTGTTGTTGTTGTCATGTTCAATAAAGAGCCTCAGATGTCTCCATACATCTCTATCACTGCAGTTGTTCTCTATCTTGGGTGTGTAAAGCTGCTGTTTTGGGTCCATATCAATTTTCTGTCGCTGTTGTCGTGTCCAATGAAGAGCCTCAGATGTCTCTATGCATCTCCATCACAGCAGTAGTTCTTTATCTTGGGTGTGTAAAGCTGCTGTTTTGGGTCCATATCAATTTTCTGTCGCTGTTGTCGTGTCCAATGAAGAGCTTCAGATGTCTCCATGCATCTCTATCACAGCAGTCGTTCTCTATCTTGGGTATGTAAAGCTGCTGTTCTGGGTCCATGTCATTTTTGTCGCTGTTGTTGTATTGTCCAATGAAGAGCCTCAGATGTCTCCAGCAGTCACAGCAGAGGATAAGTTCTTTGTTACACTTTTAACGAGTTTACAAGCCTTCGGGTTTTAAACGACCTTAAATATCACTTATAATACTACTCTAAATAGTCCAAACCAAAATATGTAAATATAGTAATGTACAACTACAATACAGCATAGGTTCCTTTTCTAAATATGTTTACCTGTAGAAGGGTTGTTTAAACCCCGAAAGCTTGTGAACACGTTAAAAGTGTCATAAAGAAACCTCGGATATTTATATTTGATTAATCTAATATCATTCATGTCTTTCCATCTAGAAGACAAATTACGTTTAAGGATGGGAACTGTTAATTCAATGAAACATTCCATCTTTTCTATATATGGAAATAATAGTGAATTTAAACATTGATCATTATATTTTTACATTTTATGGACATGACGCACATTAATTTATGTGAAGCGATATGGCAGTTTAAACTGAAGAAACCGCTGGGAGGGTTCACCAATGATAAGCCAGGTCCCCCTAATGAAAATTTCCATCGCAGTAAAGACAATAGAAATTCGCTTTATTAAAAGGTTTATAGCATCAGAATAGGTTGGAATACAATATTTGGAATGAATTGGAAACCAATATTTGTAATAGGCTGGAATTCAATGTTTAATTCCAAAGAAGGTGCCAAGCTATTGAAACCATAGTCTTGAATTGTGTTGTCAAGTTTGGCGATATGTTTCGATCAATAAACAACCAAAACACATGAAATATAAACTACCTGAGTAAGGAGGAAACTTCGAGGATTCAGAAGGAAATGAGAAGAGGAAAAAATGGCCATGCTTAGACGTCATTAAAACGACATGTACGACGTTTCCCTGGATTCTGAGAGATGGTGTTTGACGTGTTTAGATCGTTTAGCTGTAAATAGAATAGTTGAGATTACCGCTACAGACAGACTCGTGGAGAGAGGGACAAATGTCTTCTTTATCATCCCTAATACACGTAGTACAGGCCATGATAATCATGGTAGGGGGTAGTAAGCGACTGATTTTACTGTAAGTACACCATATGTCTACACATGTGAAAAGCAGTTCGAATCTTACACTTACAAATATGCCAGAGTCCCTTTGGTTACTTGAAATTGCTTGTGCAAGAATTTTTGCAAGAATCAGGAGCCATTGGAGCATTTTTAATTAGAAAAAATTCCCAATGCGGGATTCTATCCCGGGTCGTAGCGATTGAAAACCAACGGTTTAGAACACCCGTCCACTGACCCCTCATGGCCTTCTGATATACAGGAAACTCACGATATAGTTTTAGATTCGAGTTTTAATCTAAAAATCTTGTCAATACGAAAGCATCGTCCACATATGGTAGTGTCAACACAGTGAATACCAGAAATTAACTGTTTTTTTTATTATTATTAGAAAAAAGTCCCCAATGTAGGATTCAATTCCGGGTCGTAGCGTTGGAACACTAACGGTTTAGATCACCCATTCACCGCGAACAGGGCAAAGTTCTGTTACCACAGTGTCTATGGTGATAAGAATGAATAGACCAATTGGATCACAAAGTTGGACAAAGATTGAGTCCAGAAGAGCTGTAGGATGGTAATTGTCTTAGCAAGTTCAGAGCAAGATCCAGCCCAGCGTTGTTACCTGCTCGCTGTCCACTAACTATCGTAAAGATATAGAATGCTTCTGGCCGACATTCACAGTTCTTCAAATTAAAGATACTTCGGCCACTAAATATTTTTAATATCTCGACGTTTCGACAAAAATCTTTTGTCCTCGTCAGGAGCAAACAAAAATTAAAACATTTGACAAGATTTTTTAACGCCTTGTCAAATCTTTTAATTTTTGTTTGTTCCTGACGAGGACAAAAGATTTTTGTCGAAACGTCGAGACAATAAAAAAGATTTACTGGCCAATATCTTCCATTTTAAGAACCAACTAACTAATTATTAGATAACCAAGACGCCTGTTTTCTCGGAATCCATGCCATAGATAAGGGTCTTTATAATTTCTGTTATCTCCCTCCTCCTAAGTCATTATTACCAACTTATCTGCATTCCTATTTATTTATTGGTGATTCCAAATATGCATACAATAAGTGTTTACAATAATTAATGCTATGTCAGAGTTTTATATAAAGTGAAGGATGGCATTCATATAACAAAAGAGAGGCACCTCTCCCTTTAAATATGCATTTGAAACAATTTCTTATCCTTATCACCCTAGAGCAGAACGTTAAGCCATCAGCAACTTTAAGCTCACGATCAGAAGATGCCTTTTTTACATTTATCCACCTGATCTCAGTACAATTTTACCTCAGTGCTATTTTTCACTTTGTTAATTGGCCTTGATTTACTAAAGAGATCTCCGTACCATCAAGACCCAATACCTGCAAGAATGGATGCTGAACATGACAGATACAGAGCAGGAGGGACAAGCACCGGTTCTGTCAACCCAAGGGAACAACAGCCTTTGATTTCCAGACTTAAGTCTGGTCATCTACGGACAATAAATTTCCAGAATGGTTGCAAGGTTTCTCACTATGTACTAAGTGTCAACCTGCAACCTCAAACCACATTATTGACTGTATTGGCTTATCTATTGATGAGCTCTGCTCATCCCCAGCAGACACCATCAACAAGCTCTACAATCTTGATACCCTGATATGATTGAATGGAGATAAGGAAGAAGAAGACTTTGTTATTGGGTTGATAGATTATTATAATGAAAGTGTGCCTCTTCAAGAACCCGCAGTCACAGAGCGAATGGGAAATTTCAAAAGACCAGTTTGGCCAAGGTTCTCTGGTAACATGAAGATGATAGAACAGGACCCAGTCGTCTGTAGTGGTCGTGTTACGTTTGTCAACTCAGCAGAAATTGAAATGATGCAATGATTTACGCAACTAGCAGCGATTAGGTGAACTCTCAAATCACATCTTTGGTTGCTCAAATGCCTCATTTGTCCCTATTTGCCTTTCCGATTGAGGAATAAGGGATACAATATGTTTGATTCAGTTGAATACAATGACAAATAACATTGTTTTATTGACATCCCGTCAAAATATAGGCAAAAATGCACAGTCCGCATTATTCAAGTAGTGATGCAAAAATTTACAATGATGATGAAAATTATAATAAAAATAAATAAAATTATATGCTACGTACAATGAATATGGCGCTTCTGCCACCGCTCCAGAGTTTGATGGAATATCACCAGTGGGTCTCCAACGACACCACGTATTCCGCGATCTACGAAGAAAACGTAGATCGCATGCTTCCCCGCTGAGGAGATGGTGATGGCGTGGTCCTCGAGACATACCGCGAAGATCCAGGACTGCAGATCCGGCGGCCACCCAATGTGGACAACGCTTCTCGGATCCAGTTTGATAGATCTTGATTCTTTTAGAAATTAAAATTAAATTGATATCCACTTTTCATTTTGAGGTGTGGGCAGTTATTGGATAATTAAAAATAAAAATATGATCAAACGGAAAACATCCACTCTCAAAATTTTATCCTAACTAATTTTCTGGATCAAATTTCGACCTAACCAATATGACTTCATTTGGAGCTATCTTGAAGTGGAAAGCTGCTAACTGTGGTGCATGAACCTGTTTGCAAGATATAATTACTGTCCATGTGAGTGGACAAAATGAAATTCGCAAAGTTATTAGAACATAAATTATATTTAAATAATTATCTATAAACCGTCAGTTTCTCAGTTAAGATGAGCTGTAGCGTGTTACCCCTTCATTCACTAGCTGCATTATTTGTGTTGTTGTTGTTGCTTATTCTTCAAGTCGTTTAAACGATCTCCATTAGGTTCCATTGTCTCAGATTTTATCTTATAGTCCTGGGGTTTTTCTATAGGTATTTTTTGGAGGATTTTATACAATTCAATAGATGTTCAGGATTGGCTGGTTGGGAATAGCTTTTGGAGCATTTCAAGAATGTTTTGATTTTTCAATTAAAATTGAGCATTCTAAGATGTCCTGTTCGTAATCTTGAAATAGCCGTTTGTAAGGGTGTGGAAAGAAGATTCGTTAGGGATTGGGGTGTACAAGGGGTGGTTTAGGGTGGATTTTCATGTACAATTTGTATAGCTGATATTTGAATACCGTAAATCACACACTTAATAAAGCCCAGAAAAGGTTAAGAATGGAGGAATATTCATTCATTAAGGATAGATATTAAATATGTTGATTAAATCTCTCCTTTTAGAGACCAATGTCCTTGTGCGATATGAGAGACCAAGGGTTAATGTCTTTGTAGTCGTCAATTTCCCTGCATAACGATTATTATGACGCAGTTTGTAATCAGGTTTAATCTCTCAAAAATATTCTGACATAATCTTTCACAATATATTTCCTTTAAGGAAACTATCCCAATGTCACAGCTGAGGATATCACGTACTGATTCTGGTACATCATCCAATGGTATCTCAGCGAAGAGTTCCACTCACCGAGTCAAAACATCCATTAGAGTTGGAGCCTAACAAATGGTTTCCTGCAGTCACTTTACATAACTACTGAAATATTGCGGAAGGAAGACAATAAAAAGCTTTATATCGCAATATCACAAAGCTTCGTGCTTCTTTGTTACCTTGTCTTATATAATGGTATTGTGTGTTAATTTCTTATACTTCTATCCTGAGGGAGTAGCAAATAACGGCGAATGTTTCTTTCTCTGTGAATCTTCCAAGATTCTACGACATGGATGCGTGGATTGATGAAGTAACGAAACCGTAAAAAAATAATTGAGGCCACCGGATTGTGAGGAGTAAAATCAGTGACGTCCTGTACTTAGAGGAAATGACGATATTGCTGGAGAAAGAGGTCTAAAAGGCTGAGAAAGGAGTTCATGAACAATTTTAGCAGACGACCCAAGAATATAATCAATAGGCATGATAATAAGGAATTTAAAGGATGATTTTCCCTTTTATCAAAAGTGAATGAAATTTATGACCGCAGAAATATCTTTCTTCAATAAAAGAATTATCCCTGAAGATGTAAAAAAGCTCTCATTAAGAAAGTCAGATTCATCTGTGTGTGCTTGTTTAATAAATTATATTCTCTGTTGGTAAATATGTTTGGTATGAGAGGTGTTTTGAAATAGCGTTTTAGTTTCTGTTGTTGTAATATCTGTTGTGTTGTGTGTGTTGTGTTGTTGTGGTTACACTCTTTAATTTTATTTAAGCATCTCCCACTAATGCTCATCAATCGCAGTAAGAACTCACCGTAGTGTCGGTTGGCGAGGTCCTTGCAAATGTCCTGTATAACGCTGCGTCACCTGTCCTTGGGTCGGTGCATTTCTGGAACCACAGCTTGGTGTGAACATAATATCCTTGGGTAGGTTCGGTGCATTTCTGGAACCACAGCTTGGTGTGAACATAATATCTTTAGGTAGGTTCGGTGCATTTCTGGAACCACAGCTTGGTGTGAACACAATATCCTTGGATTGGCACAGTTCTGGAACCACAGCTTGGTGTGAACATAATATCTTTGGGCAGGTTCGGTGCATTTCTGGAACCACAGCTTGGTGTGAACATAATATCTTTGGGCAGGTTCGGTGCATTTCTGGAACCACAGCTTGGTGTGAACATAATATCTTTGGTTAGGTTCGGTGCATTTCTGGAACCACAGCTTGGTGTGAACATAATATCTTTGGGTAGGTTCGGTGCATTTCTGGAACCACAGCTTGGTGTGAACATAATATCCTCGGATTGGCGCAGTTCTGGAACCACAGCTTGGTGTGAACATAATATCCTTGGATTGGCACATTTATGGAACCACAGCTTGGTGTGAACATAATATCCTTGGGTAGGTTCGGTGCATTTCTGGAACCACAGCTTGGTGTGAACATAATATCCTTGGATTGGCACAGTTCTGGAACCACAGCTTGGTGTGAACATAATATCTTTGGGTAGGTTCGGTGCATTTCTGGAACCACAGCTTGGTGTGAACATAATATCCTTGGATTGGCACAGTTCTGGAACCACAGCTTGGTGTGAACATAATATCCTTGGGTAGGTTCGGTGCATTTCTGGAACCACAGCTTGGTGTGAACATAATATCCTTGGGTAGGTTCGGTGCATTTCTGGAACCACAGCTTGGTGTGAACATAATATCCTTGGGTAGGTTCGGTGCATTTCTGGAACCACAGCTTGGTGTGAACATAATATCCTTGGATTGGCACAGTTCTGGAACCACAGCTTGGTGTGAACATAATATCCTTGGATTGGCACAGTTCTGGAACCACAGCTTGGTGTGAACATAATATCCTTGGGTAGGTTCGGTGCATTTCTGGAACCACAGCTTGGTGTAAACATAATATCCTTGGATTGGCACATTTCTGGAACCACAGCTTGGTATGAACATAAGACCCTTGGGTAAGTGCCTTTCTGGAATAACAACTTGATGTGAATATGATGGCCTTGGACCAGTACAGTTATAGAATTACAGCTTGGAATAAATATTATGTTCTTAGAACCTTCTGGAACCAGAGTTTGGTATAAACATTATGCCCTTGGACCGGTGCGTTTTTTTTTTTAACAACAACTTATTGTGAACATGATGTCCTTAGTAGTGGGCATTTCTGAAACCACACACAGCTTGGTATGAAATTGATGTTCTTAGTAATGGGCATTTCCGAAACCACAGCTTCAAATAAAAGTTATTAGCTTAGATGGGTACATTTATAGAATCAGAATTTACGAAAAGAAGTTCGTATGACAAATCTTATTACAAGAGAAGACATCGCCAGACATCATCTTGAAGAAGGAATAAAGGTTAACGGTGACAAGTTTCTTTTATTTGTGCTGTAAATTCGGAAAGCTTTCGGACTTTGACGTCCTTCAACAGGCAAATTTCCAAGAAACTGAAAGATAATATTTATATACAGGTAAATGTTAACATAATTAGAACTTTTCTTAGTGAAATAAATGATTATTATATAAAATTGTCTTTTCCTGTATCCTAAGGTAGTCATCCTTTCCTCAGAATGAATTTGTTTACATAGATAAAGAAAAAAGAATTTTGTATAATAATCATTTATTTCACTAAGGAAAGTTCTAATTATGTAAATATTTACCTGTATATAATTATTATCTTTCAGTTTCTTGGGAAGTTACCTGTCGAAGGACGTCAAAGTCCGAAAGCTTGCCGAATTTACAGCGTTAATAAAAGAAACACGTCGCCATCAACTTTTGTTCCTTCTTCAAGATGACAAACCTTGTTAACTTCATCCATGAGTAAGTACAGCAATCGCGTTAAACGTCTTCACCATTTATCCCAGAGATAGGATGACCATCACGACTAAATAAATCTAAGAACCGTCTAATTATGAATTCTTGAAGTCGAGAATTTCCCGTCGACAAAGTTCAATTAATATTTCTTTATATCGCGTCGAAGAATATTTATTTCCATTATCTCTGATGTGAAATATCTGATTTTAGCACTCTTTACTTCTATTTTTATATACAATTTTCTGTTGTTGTTGCTTTTCCTCGATTCGTTTAAACGATCTCCATTAGGTTTCATTGTCTCAGCTTTTCTATTCTAGTCATGGGATTTTCCCAGAGGTCTTTTTTTTTTGGAGGATTTGTTACAATTTTTCTACAACCAATAAACGGAAGAATGAAATCAATATTTGGAAGGATTCAATATTTGCTCTAAATACACATTTTATCTTTTTATTCTTCTTTCTTATCTCCACTCAATCATATCAGGGTATCAAACTTACAGAGCATGTTGATGGTGCCTTCTGGGGATGTGTCTTCTTCTTCTTTATCTCCACTCAATCATATTAGGGAATCAAGCTTGTAGAGCTTGAGACTTTTGATGGTGTCTGCCGGGGATAAGTAGAGCTCATCAATGGATGAGATACAGTTCATAATTAAGAAGGATACAACTCTATAATAAAACAGCCTATACAAGTGTAGCGATTAGAAGATAAAGTGGTAAATATATGTGTGTGTGCCAAGTCTTCTAATTCATTCGTTTAACGATCGTATATATCCTTCAAATAACGCTATGAATTTTTACAATTTACATTTTCACTAATTGTTGATGCTAAATGTTATTTTAAAATCCACTGATATGTAGAAGCTAATGGAAAGAATATTTTTTTAGGTAAAAATGATGTATCGCAATTTGTTTAAATATGTTAAAAACCAATCTTCATATAATGGTCTTATACAATACTAGCCGAATGACCCGGGTAACGCCCGGGTTTTACCCGATTAAATGTTTTCATTCAAATACTATTCGTTACAATTATGAATTGGCACCGTGGATGTCACTCTTGTGACCTACCCCAAACTTTACATGTACATTAGGTCAGCTGATATTACCTCCCATCTTCACCGCTAAAGGCGCTGCTCGCGAGTGAAAGGGCAAATTTGCACCGCAAATTTTTATCGTGCTTTTAAATCCTTTCATTTTATGGAAAAATAGCTTATTATTAGCTTATATATACATTAAGGATATAAGATCCATAATAGGACAAGCCATAGAGAACAGGAAAACTGCCAGTCACCAACCTTAGCTTGAGGAAAACTAGATAATAAACAATACATAAAGAGACACATTGCAAAATAAATTGATTATTTTTATTTATATAACTTAGCCCAACTCAAATTTTAATATTTCGTATTTACATATTGGCAGATAAATATGTAATTTATATATGCATATTGCTTTTAATAATCCTTCTGAATATATATATATATATAATATAAATAATTAGGATAAAAGATTTATTTTTTTTAGCTAAGGAATATATATGAAAAACATAATTTGATAAAAGTACTGCCTGGCTTAAGGCGTGTAGAACAAGGAAAACAAAAGATTATTTACATAATGCACAAAGATTTGAGCCGGCCAGCGAGAAATAGTTTTTCACAAATTCTGGAAACAGAACAGACAATAGGTGTAACCCAGATGATGGATCTAACTTGAAGAAAGGTCGATGTTAAACTCCACTTTCTATAGATAATGTTTACTTCTGTATCTGGGAGAATCCTGTTTGGGATGGGTGTCTTTAATAAAGGCTTTTTGTTGTTTTTTTTAAATTTTATATCAATTTTGAAACAACAACGGGAAAGAGAAAATATCTTTATTTTACGGGGCTGCTAACCAAAATGAATGATTTTTGAGCCCCGATGGACGCATAAAGCGGAATATATACAAAGCATAGTTGGAGGGGCTGGGGATGGGTGGCCAGGGATCATCGCCAGGTGAGGCCAGGAGAGCCGGGATGTAGAGGAGGACCGGGGGGGAGCAGGGTGGTGATCCGCGGAGTTCAGGGGGTGGCAGAGACGGGTTCAATGGTGTTGAAGCAGGCGTAGCAGGTTTGTAGCAGGCAGACAAGCCGCAATGCACGATGTAAAGTATCAAGGTGCTGCACGCAGCCAAGGCTGTTCAAAAAGGTTAGATTCCCCAGGCCAGGGAAAATAAAAGAAAGACTGCTGTTGTTTAAATAAGAATATTAGATAAAGCGAGAATAATTCAGCAGCTGATGGGAAAAGATAGATTATTATTATTTTTTATTTATTTATTTATTTATTATTATTATTATTATTATTATTTTTTTTTTTTGTAAAAATGAATATATTAAAGTTTTGGATAAGATTACTGGTGAGGGTACCAGTTCTAGGACGACCAACCAGAAAAGTACACCATGGATTGCATAGCGCGTTCAAATGGGTCGCTGCGTAAGTCAATTTCTCGAGCAGCCCGCGCCGTCGAATCGCCAAACCATTTGCCCTCTGTCCTTGGGTTACAGAGACAGCGTCAGGGGCGATCACATACGCATGGCAGGTCGCGAAACCGATCTTAAACAGCGGCACAGGCCAAAGTTACGTCTACGAGCAGCCGCCAATGACCGGTGTTAACCATGAGGTGAGGAGTCCGAGTCATTCAGGTGATCGGAATCCTCCGCGCGGACGCGTGGCTTAAGTCTATCAGAGGCCTTTAGGAACTCCAGGCAGGCTCGCCAAGTGCTCCTGTTGAAAATAAAGTCTTTGAGTGACCGCGGAGTGTACCCTAATTCTTCTGCACAGGTGGAAAGAAGGGGGAATCTAAGGGCATCAAGGCTGCTGCACTCAAGCACGATGTGAGACAGAGTTTCTTCCCTGTCGGCGTCGCAGTAAGGGCAGGAAGGATCGTCAATGACGCCTATCCTGTGGGCGAAACTGTCCGTCCACGTGTGTCCCGTTAGCAGGCCTACCACAATGTGCTCGCTAGGGACGATGTACGCATACCTTTTGTCTAAAAGACTCATTGGAGTAAGGCCAAAGCGGGTGTGGATAGAAGGAGCTAGAGAGAGGAATCTGCTTTCCCATGCTTCACGCGCCCGGCCGTAGATTGCCGATTTTACAAACGACAAAGGAGCGAGTTTGTAACAGCTTGGGTCAGCAGACTCAGCACCCCGCTTTGCGAGTGTGTCCGCAATGTCATTACCCACGTTCCCACTGTGGCCCTTGATCCATTGTATGGTGCATCTGTTCCCATTGCGATTCAATCGCGAAATCAGTAGCAGAGCTCTGTCGATAAGGTAATTACCAGTCTTAGAGTTCAGAACTGACTTCACGACTGAGAGGTTGTCCAGGAAGAATCCTAAAGTTAGATGATTAGGTAAAGTGGTTGCGTTTTCAAGAGCCTTAACCAATCCAAGGGCTTCCGCCTGAAAGACAGAACAATGAGGGGACAGAACATGAGATTCACGTATTTCAGGTGCACAATCGAGACAAGAGAACCTGTACACGCCGGCGCCAACTCCATCTCTGGTTTTGGAACCATCTGTATAGTATGCCACGTGGAAGAAAAGAGCAGGAATATTACTGGGAGCGGAGTAATAGGGGGGGTAGGGGAGAGGATGTGGAAAGGGAGGAGGCTCGAGTGGAATTTCAGCGTCAACCAATCCATACTTTTTAAGGTATAGCTCAGTTTTAGCCAAGATTTCCAGATCGAGAGGAAGGACTCTGGAGAGGGAGATTAGAGCAGCGTTGCTGGTTGATCTGAAAGCTCTACAAGCTCTCACTAGGAAAGGCCTTTGAGCACTCAGTAGAACATTCAAGGAGCGTTGAGAAAGATTAGGAAACCAAACCGCCGAGGCATAGGCAATGGCCGGAACAACCACTTGCAGATACAGAGTTCTCAAGGCGCGGTAACCAAAACCAAAGTTGAGATTAGCGGCTGCGGTCAAACGCGGCAACATGCCGCGGACCTTGGCGCAGACTTCAACTACGTGCTGGTAGAAAGATAGACGTTGATCAAATCTCACTCCCAGCACCTTAATTGAGTCGCACCATTGGATTGGCCGTCCGTGGATAACCAGATCCCGGCGCGGTTCAGGCAGTCTCCCGTGTGGTCTGAGGAGAACCATAGCCTGGCACTTCCCCACGCTGAGTTCCAGTTTATGCAAACTGCACCACCTAGCGATCATATCTATGGTGTGTTGGGCCGCGGGAAGTTGACTAGGTCGGCATCCCGAGACCACCACGACCAGATCATCCGCGTAGGCTTGCGGGAAAACATTATTCCTGTAGTCCAGCGTGAGGAGTTCATCAAAGACAATATTCCAAAGGAATGGGCCGAGAACTGAACCCTGGGGACATCCTTTGGAAATTCGTCTCGACACAGTACAACCATTCATAGATAGTCTCACAACACGGTTACATAGAAACGAGTTTATCAGGTGATAAATGTTTCTAGGACAGACGCTTTTGTGCAACGCTCTCAAGATACTGGAGTGGAGCACGTTATCAAAAGCGCCTTTAACATCAAAAGAAAGAAGAAGACAAGATTTCCTATTTTTAATCGTCCGGGTTATAGTAGATTTTAGATTTAAGAGTGCGGCTGTAGTAGATCTACAAGGCTTAAATCCGAACTGGTTTGGAGGCGCTTTACACATCCTATCGGCCATCCACGACAGCCTAGCAAGAATTAGACGCTCAAGGATCTTGCCCAAACCAGGCAGCATCGTGATTGGACGGTGTGATGCGAGAAAGTCCTCCCCACTTCGCTTGGGGACGAGAACGACGTCCCCCAGCTTCCATGTAGATGGAAAGTGGCCAGTGGTTAAACACATGTTGAAAATACTTAGAAAAAACGTCCGAAAATGTTTAACTAGTTTTACGATAAGAAGAGGTGGCATGCCATCACTACCAGGAGAAGAATTTAAGTTTACCTTATCCGCTGTCAACAACAACTCGTTATCTGTAAACAAAGGGTCGTTATCAGATGACGATGCGATGACTTTGCTTAAATATTTGTGTTCTAACATGGTATCGGGCGGGACGCGGCCGAAATAGTAATCTAATACGTGATTTAATGTGTCCCGCGGACCTTCAGTGAAGCCGCTACCAACTGGGAGAGCTGAGAGGGGTTTGGGCTTAAAATTTCCCTTGATGAAACTGTAGATTCCACCCCAAGGGCTGATTTCGCAACGCGAGCAGGCTGCCCTCCATGCTTCTTTCTTAGCCAGTCTCCTCGCACGGCGATATCTTGCCTTCAGTCTTTTGTAAAAGACCTCCAGCACACCCTTAACGACACCGCGTGCCTTTATAAAGGCCCGCTGTGCCTTTTGAGTGGCTCTTTTGAGAGGATTCAAATCAGATTTCCACCAAGAGATGGACTTGAGGTATTTATCACTTCTGGGACGGGATGGAATGGTGTTTAGACATGTGTGAAAAATCTCTTCGCCGAGTAAATTAATTACATCGTCGAGGGAGGATGAGTCACGCACATTTTCTAAAAAAAGATTAATATTTTCTATTTTTTTGCTGAAATGTTCAAAAACTCTATCCCAGTCAGCGCGACCAAAGCTGAAGTATATTTGGCTAAATTTGTTTAATTTAAATCTGGTGTTGTCCTGTGAAGAGGGAGCAAAATTGAGGTTAAAGACGAGGCGTTTATGGTCAGACAACTCCTGGTACTCAGGATGCCAATCGGTAACGCTATTTACAAGGCCAGCACTACAGCAAGTGACGTCGATGGAAGAAGAGCGGTTGCCCTCCTCCCACGTCACCGCGCCGTGAGTGTTGAGCACATGCAAATAGTTGGCATCAATAAAGTTTTCAACTAGATCTCTCTTAGGTGAGTGATGCCTGAGGAGCAGAGGTTTATCCGACCACCTAAAAGATTCAACATTTAGATCGCCGCAAAAAATGACCTCGTCATAGTTCAGAGAATTAAGGCTAAAATTTATCTTATCGAGAAGAGGGGAGGGATCACATGATGGCGGAAGGTAAACATTACAAAGAAGAATACTTTTACCACTCAATTCACACATGACAAACACGACATTAACACTGGACAAATGAGACAAATGGACAAATTTAAGGCTAGGATTTACTACAATGACCATAGCTCCCAACCTAGAGTTTGTAATAGGGCCATAGCAAACTCTGTTAGATGGGATTGGCAGCGATGGGATTTTGCCGCGCGCGGCTGGGAGCTCTTGTAAAAGTAGTAAATCTATGTTCTCCTCACGACAATCATTCAATACTGAATACAAACAAGGCTGAGAGCGTCTTATATTGATTTGTAGGCACTTGAAAACAATCATTTGACTATCGACTTATTGAACTGATCCTGGGCATCTCGCATGTGCTTGCACATCATGGAGTTGGCATTGTGCTTGTCACCGCACCTGTGACACTTAAGCGCGCTTTTATTTTCACAGGCAGTGGTAAGATGTGCACCTGCACAGTTGGCGCACTTGGGCGCATTGGTGCACTTTTTACCATCAGTGTGCGTTCTGTGAGAGAGGCTACCGCAGATACCACATGGGAAGACGCGTTTCGCCTGGGCGAGCCTGAGGGACAGGAAGTCAACAGTGACGCGGCCGCGTGCAAGGAGAGCTTCCTCGATACCCTTATTGACCTCTATGATAGCGGTGGAAGGCGAACCTTCCTTCCTAATCAATTTAACCAGCTTCAAGCCGCCGCTGTTATTAATTAACTGCGGGGCTATCACAGGGTTTTCCATCAGATCAGACACCAGATCAGATTCAGATTTTTCGACAGGGATGCCGAAAATTGCCAACCTGGGCCTGAATGTCGGGTTTGGTAAGACTTTAAGTCCGTCAATGTTGGCGGTCTTAAATCCGTCCACAAACCGCTTTGATTCTGCAGAATTGGGAAAGTGAAGGACAAGTTTTTTGTCCTTCCCAGTTACCGCCGTCACATCACAACTCTTCAACTGTGGAGTCTTGGCAATTTTGGCTCTGATGGCCTCGAAAGATAAGGTGTCTGAGCCAATTTTTACATGGTTTACACTGTTCTTTAACGTCTGCGCGTAGGTTGAACGCGCTGGCACTCTAGGGTGTACAGTTGTGGGTTGGTTGGACCTAATTTGGATAGCAGAAGTATCAGGTTGGGGGATCATTGTAACGGGGTTAGGAGGAGAGGGAGGCTTGGCCAACCTTTTCCTAAGTTGGATGACCTCATTTTCAACTATTTTTACATTTTTTTTGAAGATTCTTAACACTTCAGTTTGTAAAGCGTTAAAAATACGCCTTACATCGTCTTTCACTGAGTCAGATAACCCGGTGCGGGTGGTAGCAGGAAGGTTACAGGCAGCGATATCCGCTACCTCATGAAAATTTTTGTTGAAAAGAGAATCTATCTCTTCCCAGCAGTCAGAGGATCCAGAATGGGTACAGGAAGGAATGGAAGTAGGGGCCTGGGGGATCTTACCTTGGGCAGTCCTATTAATAGGAGCGGAGACCTCTTCGGCCACGGTCCCAGGACTTGTGGAGGGCTCCAAAGGTGGGAATGGGTCGTCAGCTGATGTGGCCCGCGTCTGCAGGCGAGTGGTGACCATCTTGTATCTTGTCTCTTCTTGGTTGTTATGGTAGTCAGTCGTTGTAAAAAAAAAAAAATAATAATAATAAAATAAAAAAAATTATATAAATATAACTTCGGGATAGCACGAAACCTCTGGCCAACGGGGAAAGAACAACGGGAAACAACAACAATGAGTTTTTATAGGGTAACCGTGACCTCTGGCGGTCGATTTAACAGAGTATTTGTATCTATGAAATATATTTTTTTTTAAATAAAATAATATCTTAATATAACATATATATATATTGTTGCATCAATTTTAATGCGCCCTACATTTATTCAAAATATTCTATGATATTTAATATTTATTTAAAACAGATTATTTAGATTATCATCATTCCATTTCATAATTTCATTCCTTTTGTAATATTTTATTGTACATATATCTTGATTGGTTATTGGAGCGAGAGAGGACCTAGACTGCGGATCGCGACCAACGAGGAAGACAGCGAATAAATAAACGCAATAACTTTAAATGGTATTTTATTTTTATTTACTTTTATTCATTTGCTTTGAGTATGGAAACCCGCTCGGTGTATAACACCAAGAAGGAAGAAACCAAGGTCGACGACCCTGCAAAGCTGCAACTTGGTGCAACAATATATATATACGTTATATTAAAATATTATTTTATAAAAAAAAAACTATATTTCATATATTCAAATACTCTGCTAAATCGACCGCCGTTGTTTCCCGATGGCTGGCTCAAAACTTTTGTACATTATGTAAATAAGTTTTTCGTTATTTTTTTTATTTTTACGCCTTAAGCCAGGCAGTACTTTTACCAAATTATGTTTTTTTTTTTTTTTTAAATATATTCCTTTAGCTCAATTAAAGCTATTTTTGATAACTAATTTTATTATAATATTTTCCACGACTGCATACCAAAATCAAGCAACAGCTAATAATTCTATATATATAACAATCAAAATACAAGAGAAAATCTCTTTTTTATATATATTATATATATCTTAATATTAGTTTATAATTAAATTATTATCGATAAAATTATAATCCTATGCGCCATATTATCTGGCAAAAAATTCATTCAAGGATAAGTTACTTAAGAATAATTTTGTTTATTTTAGCTTTCGGTGTTTTACGCCCTTCTACAAAAAGGCATAAAAGCCTGAAAACTAGTCATACTAATTTTCAAAAAAACTTATTCCTGAAGGATTAATCCCCAAATATAATTATAATATAAAATACATAATATATACAACTATTTTATTTTATTTCAATTTAAAGCACTATGTCCCCCTAGGGATACTTGCGCTGTCATACATGTATCCCTTTACATTTGTCTATACATATATATACAATAATTTTAGGCCGTGAATAGAATAGTCATATGATGTTCACAATGAGAAAGAGAGAAAAAAACGAGAAAAAGAACTGTGTACAAAGGAAGAAGTGTCTGTCAATATGTACAATGAGCATAATATAAATTATCAGTTTCTTAAAAGTTAATAATACATACAACTAGCCATAGAAAGGGAGCGGACAGAAATACGGCCAACCTCTAGGTTGAGGAAAACTAGAGGATAAACAATACATAAAGAGACACGTTTCAGAATAAATCGATTCTGCGAATTTATATAACTGTCAATTCTACCTGAATTTTAATATCTTCCTAATTGTCGTCTGTTTATATATATATATTAAAAAACGAAAGAAAAAAATAAAAGATAAAAAGATCAGGTGTTGAAATCAATATTAAAAATGGCATATCCTGACCAGGAGCACATGTGCTTTTCAGAAGGCAGAGCGCCATCTGGTGGAACAGAAATCAACTATTCATTGATTTAGCCTGTTCCCTGATATTTGGCCAACCCAATTTCTTGATAAATCAAGAAAAGCCATCCACGAAAAGCATATCAGGGAACATTACATTAGGAACAGGCTAAATCAATGAATAGTTGATTTCTGTTCCACCAGATGGCGCTCTGCCTTCTGAAAAGCACATGTGCTCCTGGTCAGGATATGCCATTTTTAATATTGATTTCAACACCTGATCTTTTTATCTTTTATTTTTTTCTTTCGTTTTTTAATGTGCTAAGCGTATTTACGCAAGTTTGGCCTTAAATACCCATTTCTTGGTTTTTCAGGAAGCCATTGGGATCAAAAATTATTTTTTGGTCGCAATGGTTCAGCCTACTCCACGCTGACGAGCGCCAAAAAGCGCGAAACGCGTTCGTGGATGGCTTTTCTTGATTTATCAAGAAATTGGGTTGGCCAAATATCAGGGAACAGGCTAAATCAATGAATAGTTCCACCAGATGGCGCTCTGCCTTCTGAAAAGCACATGTGCTCCTGGTCAGGATATGCCATTTTTAATATTGATTTCAACACCTGATCTTTTTATCTTTTATTTTTTTCTTTCGTTTTTTAATGTGCTAAGCGTATTTACGCAAGTTTGGCCTTAAATACCCATTTCTTGGTTTTTCAGGAAGCCATTGGGATCAAAAATTATTTTTGGTCGCAATGGTTCAGCCTACTCCACGCTGACGAGCGCCAAAAAGCGCGAAACGCGTTCGTGGATGGCTTTTCTTGATTTATCAAGAAATTGGGTTGGCCAAATATCAGGGAACAGGCTAAATCAATGAATAGTTGATTTCTGTTCCACCAGATGGCGCTCTGCCTTCTGAAAAGCACATGTGCTCCTGGTCAGGATATGCCATTTTTAATATATATATATATATGTTATGAATATTT
Organism: Cordylochernes scorpioides; assembly: GCA_030710605.1. NCBI lineage: Eukaryota > Metazoa > Arthropoda > Arachnida > Pseudoscorpiones > Chernetidae > Cordylochernes > Cordylochernes scorpioides. Next base: position 1,336,832 of record CP092871.1, on the reverse strand, counting down.
TGTTTTGTTGTTGAAAAAGATAGAGAATTGAAGGTGCTGCCGTAAAAATAGGAAATATAATTATTTACCCATCAAGTAGTTTTTATTTTGAATTACTTGAAAATAATTACACATAAAATTATTTTTCACAGTAATATAGAACTTATAAAATGAATCCGATATTCGTGAATTAAAAAATAGGTAGGTTAACTATACATATTTACAACAATATTCCAAGTGTTATGTTCTAAATCTATGGTCAAAAATAAAATAATAGCCAATGAAGAAAATAAAATGAATGTTTAAAAAATATATATATATTTGCACTTTAGATTATATAATATATATATATATATATTAGATAATAAAAGGCATATATTGGATTTAATAATATATATATATATGTAAATAGTTACCTGTAGTTTACGCAGTATAGTTATCCTTATGATAGAATTGATAATTTAATAAAACATTTCTAGTTAGTTATATATATTAGATAAAAATACATATATTGGATTAAATAAAAGATTAATTTGCCAATATTTCGGTTGGCTGAACGCCAACCTTTATCAAGGCATTACATTATTGTATAAACAAACTGACGCCGCTTTTGAGCGGCGAGTTGAGTTGTTTATACAAAAATGTAATGCCTTGCGTTCAGCCAACCGAAATATTGGCCAAAAAATATTTTATTCAATCCAATATATGTATTTTTTTTATATAAGATTTATATATGAGGAGTGATATCAGGTAAATAATATATACATATACAGTTAAATACATATACAGTTAAACCTGTCTATAGCGCCCCCTCTCGGGACTCACCAAAATAAGGTGGTATAGATAGGGGGTGCTATAGACAGGTCACTTTTAAGGTAAATTGCATCGTACTATGTATTTAAAATCGGGTGCTATAGAGAGAGGGGCGCTATTTATAGGGGGTGCTATAGATAGGTTTAACTGTATCTATAAATCAAAAAAGACAAATCCTGACCACGAAACACATGAGCTTTTTAGATGGCAGAGCGCAATCTAGTGGAACAGAAATCAACAAATAGTCTTTGCTAGATTCCAATATTACAATTTCTTTGGAATATATTGAGGCAATAAAGATAAAAACAAGTGGAATATAACACAAATATAAAATCTAATAGATTAAATGTGTCGACCATTAATAACTACAATTCCAATCTCTATTTTCAGCCAGTCTAACCAAAGGAATCTATCAAAGACAGGACAAATGACAACAGTCACTTTGAAATATGTTTGACAGTTGATGATGGACAATAACAAACGACGGATTGTTGTATCGTAGGACGGGAATTGACAGTATGATCACGTCCGCTGGAATTACCAACGAGTTCTTTCCTCTTTTTTACAATTTATTGGCACCGTTGTGTTGGCGTCATGGACTTGTGATATTCATGGCGATATATATATAGCATATTGATGTATAAAAGCCAACTATCTCGTCAAAATAGACGCTAAAGCCATGCCCCATCTTTTGAATGTTTCCGAAAACTAGCGGACAAAGCCACAGCTTTATCAAATTGAGAAGAACCTAACTGGAGACCATGAAAATGACAATAAACCCTTGTTTTTCTAGAGCGAGCTTTGATTTATGAGACCCACAAAGGATTAAATATATTCATCGGAGTTCGCCAAAGGATTGCTTAACTAATAAAGTGGCTAGGCCAAATCTATGGCCAAAAATATAGATTGATTTTTTTTTTGCCTGCCCGGGAGTATATTGACCTATAAAAATATCGCTTCTCTCGTCAAAATAGGCGCTAAAACCAAGTGCCGACGAGGTTCATTAGCCCGAAATCATCAACTCCGGGTGGGCGCTTCTCAAATTTCCAAATCTGTTTTTGTGGCTTTGTTGATTGCGTAGATGCTTAATAGATGACGTTTGGTTTTCGTATCTATTTTGATGGAAGAGGCTAGCTTTATCGATCAATATTATCATGGCACACACACATTATAACACCTTAAGAAAGGTTGGCGTTCATCCAACTGAAATATTGGTAAAATAAATGAAATTTTGATCCAATATATGCCTTTTCAATTAAAGATTTATTTATGGATTGCTCTATTTTGAAAACACACATATATATATTAAATACACATAGCAAGTAATATGTAAATACAAAAAAAAAGAAAATACGTATCGTAAATATGCAATTACGACAAATACGTTTGAAACGCTTACGATGGGTTGTATGCAAATTATCATAAGAGAGTTGGTGTGAAACTTATTTGTGTAAATACAATATGTGATCCATCAATATTTTAATTCCAACAAAATTCCCTTATTCATCAACTTTTACACATCAATGTATTAAGTTTAAAAAATAAATGTGCCTTTGTTCATCTAATATGGTCCAAATATTACCCAGAAATTTTTGATATATTTGTACAATGTTATCTTTGTTGAGAAACCTGTAGACCGTAATATATGTAAAGGATACTAAGCGTCATCTATAAACCGTCTTAACAATCAGCTTCAGCGTCTATTTTTACGAAAAAGAAGACATTTCTTTTTATAGATCCTTGCAATATTCACTGCTACCTTTTTCTTTATTATTGAACCTTCAATTTATATATTTTTTTTATTATCCCTAGTACACGTGGTACAGACCATGATAACCATGGTGGGCAGAAGTAGGCGACTGTTTTAACTGTAAGTACACCACATGTCTACACATGTGAAAAGCAGTTCGATATTGCACTTACAAATGTGCCAGAGCCGCGTTTGGTTACTTGTAGTCGCTGGTGGGGTTGGACTTTTTGCAAGAATCGGGGCCATTGGAGATTTTTTTTTTTTTTTCAAATAGAAAAAAGTTCCCAATGCAGGAATCGATCCCGGGTCTTAGCGGTCGAACCAACGGTTTAGACCTTCCTTCCACCGACCCCCTTTCTTTTTATAGATTCTAGCAATATTCAAATGTAATCACTTTTGTTACACCTCGCTGCTACAGTTTTCCTTATTATTGAACCTTGAATACTGTAATTCCCCAAAGTAAAATACCTCTGAATATTTTTCCTTTTACACTCCTCTTTTCATTCTCAAGTTTTTTTTTATAAATAAATCTATATGTTTATATCTGATTAAAAGCTGACGAGAGTAAAAAGAGGATTTTTTCCATAGTACACACAAGGTAGAGGTCATGATAATCATGGTGGGTAGCTATCGATTGCTTTTACTGTAAGGCACCACATGTCTACACATGTAGAAATGAGTTTGATATACACTCATAGACAAAACTTAAGGAAGTTGTGCTTTTTGGCATGTATATCGGGATTCAGACAATAACTCTGAAAGATACACTCATAGACAAAACTTAAGGAAGTTGTGCTTTTTGGCATGTATATCGGGATTCAGACAATAACTCTGAAAGATACACTCTTAGACAAAACTTAAGGAAGTTGTGCTTTTTGGCATGTATATCGGGATTCAGACAATAACTCTGAAAGATACACTCATAGACAAAACTTAAGGAAGTTGTGCTTTTTGGCATGTATATCGGGATTCAGACAATAACTCTGAAAGATACACTCATAGACAAAACTTAAGGAAGTTGTGCTTTTTGGCATGTATATCGGGATTCAGACAATAACTCTGAAAGATACACTCATGGACAAAACTTAAGGAAGTTGTACCTTTTAGCATGTATATCGGGATTCAGACAATAACTCTGAAAGATACACTCATGGACAAAACTTAAGGAAGTTGTACCTTTTAGCATGTATATCGAAATTCAGACAATAACTCTGAAAGTTACACTCATGGACAAAACTTAAGGAAGTTGTACCTTTTAGCATGTATATCGGGATTCAGACAATAACTCTGAAAGATACACTCATGGACAAGACTTAAGGAAGTTGTACCTTTTAGCATGTATATCGAAATTCAGACAATAACTCTGAAAGTTACACTCATGGACAAAACTTAAGGAAGTTGTACCTTTTAGCATGTATATCGGGATTCAGACAATAACTCTGAAAGATACACTCATGGACAAAACTTAAGGAAGTTGTACCTTTTAGCATGTATATCAGGATTCAGACAATAACTCTGAAAGATACACTCATGGACAAAACTTAAGGAAGATGTACCTTTTAGCATGTATATCGGGATTCAGACAATAACTCTGAAAGATACACTCATGGACAAAACTTAAGGAAGTTGTACCTTTTAGCATGTATATCGGGATTCAGACAATAACTCTGAAAGATACACTAATGGACAAAACTTAAGGAAGTTGTACCTTTTAACATTTATATCGTGATTCGAACAATAACTTTGAAAGATAATACAGTGATCTTTATTGAAGACACACGAGATAACCAATATAAACTCATTGACAAAACTTAAGCAAATTGTACATTTTAGCATGTATATCAGGATTGAGACAATAACTCTGAAAGATATTACAGTGACCTTTGTTGAAGACACACGAGATAACCAATATACACTCATTGACAAAATTTAATGAAGTTGTACCTTTTAGCATGTATATCGAGATTCAGACAGTAACTCTAAAATATATTACAGTGACCTTTATTGAAGACACACGAGATAACCATATACACTCATTGACAAAACTTAAGGAAGTTTTACCTTTTATCAAATATATCGGAATTCATACAATAACTCTGAAAGATATTACAGTGACCTTTATTGAAGACACACAAGATAACCAATATATACTCATTGAAAAAAATTAAGTAAGTTGTACCTTTTAGCATGTATATCGGATTCAGGGAATAACTCTGAAATATATTACAGTGACCTTTATTGAAGACATACGGGATAACCAAGTGTGAACAAAACGACATCAGACTTTCCACTTCCATAAGTTTTGTCCATGAATGTATGCACTCGCAAGTATGTCAGAGTCACATTTGGCTAATTGCACTAACTGTCGGATTGGAATGGAACTTCCTTGTAGATGAGAAAGAATCCAATATGGTACTAGAGACAACAATGGGATGAGCACATGTGGAAATACCGATGCAACAACAACATATGCTCAGAAGGATATGAAAAGAACAAAAGATGTGCATCGTGGCGCAGGCCATTATATAACTAACATCTTACATGTTTCAGTCATAACAACGTCTTACTATTCTGTTATCTCTCTTCTTTTCTTTCTCTCTTTTGTTGAAGAATTTTACATAAGACGAAAGATGTTAATGAAAGCTTATCTATGAATGTATCGAATGTAAATACCTATTTTATCGTTTGTTTATTTATTCTTATACTAGCCGAATGATCCGGGCAACGCCCGGGGTTTACCCGATTAAATGCTTTTATTCAAATACTATTCGTTACAATTATAAATTGGCGCCCTGGGTGTCATTCTTGTATAATATATAAATGAGTTTTAAAAATTGTAAAAAAAAAATGCAACGGCCGGGAATCGAACCCGGGGCGCCCGCGTGGCAGGCGAGCATTCTACCACTGAACCAAAAGCAAACGGTGACAGAATTAAGAACGCATGACGATGATAACTGTATATTATCCGTGACTCTGTAAGTTATTTGACTTAGCATGCAAATCTTTGCTGGAAAATAATTTTCTTAATAGACTTTTTGGTATATATACCATTTGCTCTGCGCTCCAGGAACCTGTACACGCTTGCACGGCGGTACATATACTAAAATTGGAACGATACAGAGAATATTTAGCATGGCCCTGCGCAAGGATGGCACGCAAAATGGTGAACGTTCCAGGAACCTGGGTTATAAATATCTCTCTCTATATATATATACCATATCTGCGCTAATTATTATTATTTATTATTTAATGTAACTAGACTCTAGCTTTTTTACTCCTTTCTTTTTAAGATTTCATGGTGAATTCTTGTATAGGAATATATGTTTTGATAAAATATTTTGTGTATGTGTTTATTATCGGATTTATTAAAATATATGTAGGTTTCGAACAATGTATTAATATAAAACACGTTGAATATGGTTCATTGACCAAATTAGAACATGCAGGCAAATTATAAAGTCCAGAGCTTTGCCACCTAAATGGTCCTTGAATAGTTTGTGAGGCGGTGGAGTAGGTGTAGAGAGAGGCGGTGAATGACAGATACACTATTAGAATTCCATATCACATCTCAGTGTGGCAATGCATGAGGAAAGAGCTCAGTCGACGATCGCTGCGATGCGATCAATGCCACTGTGACAAAGCGTGGAAAACAAAGAAATTCTGTGAACCCTCGTGGAAAATATGATCAGAATCTTCAAGAAGGTCAGTGAGCCTGGGATCAACGAGCGACTGAAATGTGATCTTCTCGTTTATGTACCACGAATTGTCTCTTTCTATCTTGTGTACATGTCACAATATATCTGGAAAGTGTAACGCTCTCTCGTGGAAAGGCCATGTTTTGTCGAAGAAGTGTCATGCTCTCGGGTATGTAGCACACTTTCTCGTGCCACGACATGTCGGGAAAATGTCGCTATCTCTCGTGAACGTGTCACGTTTGTCAGGGAATTGTCACGTCTTCTCCTGTCACATACCGGAGAAATGTCGTTCTTTTTCGTGAAGAACAATCACTTTTGTCGCGTAACTCTCTAGTGTACATAACAGCAAGTCTTTTTTGGGGACCTATGTCCTTCACAGGATTCGATCAGGTGATAACCGCCCAGAAATGATTAGCTATTTACATACATCGTTCATTTATGTACCCATTTACATACGACTGTCTCTTCTCAGCATTTCTTCTCTTGCATAGCCCTGTAAAACTTTTACAGGGTCAATGCATTGGATTTATTCTTTGTCGTCCTAAATAGCAGAACCTCCAGAGCAAGATGATATGATCCAATATTTTGTAAAAGAAGTTCTCTTTCACTTCTTAACTTTAGATAAAAAAACATCTGGTGCTCCAGTTCCGTCGATATCTCTCGTGTATATGCTCTATAAAGCTTTCCTAGTTTCTTGGAAGGATATAGATATACAAGGTTGGGACAATAGGTAATGTATAATCACCCTAGCAAAATATATAAATAATTTATTATCATAAAATACATGTTTTCTGGTAAATAAAACACTCTGCTTTCCATATCTGCAATCAGAATTGATTTATATTTTGTATTTTTTTTCAGATATGGAGCCTAATGTGAACACAAGAATCCGACAACGGTCGGTGACTGAGTTCCTCTTTAAGTCCGGTAACATTTCAGCCACAACAATTCACTCAAAACTTCAGCCAGTATATGGAAACATCGGATAGAAGCACTATGCAGAGATGGGTTCAGCGCTTCCAGAAAGGTGATCTTGATCTTCATGACAAAGAGATGCCAGGTAAACCTTCAACTGTAACAACAGACCAGAATTTGACTCTTGTTGAGGAAATTGCCAAGAATAACCGAACAATAACGAATACTTGTATGAATTTTGTCTTCAGCTGCCTCTCTTTTCGTCAATATCATTCCCCGTGTCAATCGATTCTAACCCGCCCGAGATGAGCAGAGCAGAATATCGCTACAATTCCTGTTATACTCAAAATTATCTTTGAATACAACCACCGTTTAGAACTACAATCCTCTGTATCAATTAGATCAATCAAATATCCGAGGTTTCTTTATTATATTTTCAACGAGTTTACAAGCTTTCGGGTTTTTAAACGACCCTGCTACAGGTAATTTTTTTTTTAGAAAAGAAACAGTTACCTTTTCTAAAGAGGTTTTTACATATAGATGGTCCGTTTAAAACCCGAAAGCTTGTAAACTGGTTGAAAATGTAATAAAGGAACTTATCCACGGAGATTTATACTCGATTGATCCACCGTTTACTTAGGATCGGACATGTGAGATTGTCTACATAACTCAACAGGCCAATTTTACCGATATTATTCTTTTTTGTTGTTGTTGTTGCTTATCCTTAGTACACGTGTTGCAGGCCATGGTAATCATGGTGGATAGAAGTTGGCTACTGCTTTAACTGTAAGTGCATTACATCTCAGAGATTTGATTAATCCACCGTTTACTTAGGATTGGACATTTGAGATCGTCTACATAACTCAACAGGCCAATTTTACCGATATGATTATTTTTTGTTGTTGTTGTTGCTTATCCTTAGTACACGTGTTACAGGCCATGATAATCATGGTGGGTTGAACTTAGCGACTGCTTTTACTGTAAGTGTACCACATGTCTACCCATGTTAAAACTAGTACCGATATGATTCTGAGGTAAATGAATTGTTTTTCCTGTTGCATACCTGGAAGGTAAGTGCATTCGTAGAGCAAGTGTAACGTGTCGACAGGAAGTTGTGTAGACACAACCCTCTGATTGGTGTCTTCTCAGAAATATTATTCGATCCCAAAATAACTTCCATTGATTTCCTTATTTGTCTCAAGGTGTTGCAACGGTTTCTAATTTTAACATGCGTAGCGGCTCCTCTGGTCGACGCAGTATCAGAAACTTTTAGCTACATGATCAGTAGATGCCTTTTTTATTTCATTTTTTCCATCTGATCCTATTACAATTTCAACTTTGTACTATTTTTTCATTTTAAATTTTCAAAAAATTGATCTTCTTGCACTAAGGGATGTATCTTTGTAAGAAACGATATGTGTCTTAATAAAATGATATTTTTGCATTCCTTTCTTCCATAATATCTTCTTTCTTATCTCCCCTCAATCATATTAGGTATCACGTTTGTAAATTAATACAAAGCAATAACACGCCATCTATATGAATCTAATGAAAACATTAAGACGCGAATGTTTCTTTCATAAATGAATCAAACTTCTACTGTCCTTACTGCGATGAAAAAAATATTGAGAGAGTTCACCATTGATGAACCAAGCCCTCCCAATATTTTTTCATCGCAGTAATAACAGTAGAAATTTTATTTAATTGTGAAATAAACCCTCACGTCTTAATGTATTCAAGCTTGTGAAGTTTGAGAATTTTAATGGTGTCTGCTAGGGATGAGTAAAGCTTATCAATGGATGAGCCATTACAGTCAATAATGTGTTTTGATGTTGCAGGTTGATAATATGTATCTAAAGTTCTGAAAGGGTCTGAAGAACATGGGATAAGATGGATCAAGAGTTATGAAATGGCAAAAAGCTCGGAGATACATTTCTAATGAAAAAGAAAAAGGCATTTCCTTATCGTGAAACTAAAAGTTGCTGATGGCTTGCGCCATTTATCGGAATAAATATCAAATATTCTCGTTGATTTTTTAATTATTCCAGAATTGGCCAAATACCCATTCTTGATTAATCGAGAAAAGCTAACCACGTACACGTTTAGAGCTATTGGCCCTCATCAACGTGGTGCAAGCTGTACCTCAACGACCAAATAACTGGCAATTCAGGAATCCTAAAAAAAATCATGAAACGAGTAGTTAAGGCTAGAATTGCGTTAGACTGCCTTTTTCATAATTTATGCACTTTATCCCAGTATAATATCACATTTGTAGTATTTTTTCACCTTTCGAATGCTTTTACCAAGTATAAGATTGAAATAGAAAAGTAATTTCTCTGTGATATCATAGTAGTGTCACTGGAAGTATGAAGCGATGGTAAAAAAGTCTAATGAGCAACAAAAAGTCTTGATAGATGTCGAAAGTGAGAAGTGGCTCTGTCCATTTAACTACCTGCATCTAATGACCTTACAGATTGAGAATTTAGCGACCAAATTATTTTCAAATGATGTAGGAATCCTATTAGATCCTTCTACAAGTTTATTCCTAGATCAAAAAAGTTCACAAAATGATACTGAATGATGTATTTATCAACATCGCAAATTGACCTTTTTACAAGTTATGTAAAACCTCAATCAATAGCTATATTAACCCTTGGACAGAACACGCATAGAAACAACTATCTATCCTTTCTGACATTTTGATTCTTGCAATCTGATGGACCAATGGACTAAAATCATAATCATAGATTAGGAATGAGGAAATAATAGAAAATAAATAAATAAGAAGGTCAGGTGT
>CP092871.1:1292294-1326783 GCA_030710605.1 Cordylochernes scorpioides | reverse complement strand
ACAGATTCACCACAGAAAGAAAGGAATCATGGATGGAGCTCCTATACTCTAGGCAGCGCAGAACCCAACAACAGCCTCCAGGTCCGACGCATGTCTAATTTCCACTGTTCCTTCGTGCATACGTCATGGTTAGCAAATCACTGAACAGGCTAGTGTGGAATCAGCCGCGTTCTAGTCTTCGCTTTCCTCATTCAAATGGACCACGGCATTCGGCGATTCAATTAATCTCCTCCGAACGGTGAATGCGACCTTGTTGAACCAAGATACAACCGAGAGATATAAACAAACTACAGTTAAACCTGTCTATAGCGCCCCCTCTAAATAGCACCTCTCTCTCTATAGCGCCCGATTTTAAATACGTAGTACGATGCGATTTACATTAAAAGTGACCTGTCTATAGCACCTCCTCTCTATAGCACCCTATTTTAGTGAGTCCCAAGAGGGGGCGCTATAGACAGGTTTAACTGTATTTACAAATAAAATGATGATTTAACGTCACGATGATGACATTGATGATGATAAACCGAGTAGTCTACCAGAGATTGATCTATGACAATATTTAGTTAAATACTGGAAATACTGAAATCGGTGGAATTCTAGATTTTTGTTCTTTTGACATTCTGAACATACCATTATCTACGACATGTTCTAAGTACCATGTCCAGCTGTGAGAATATAATGCTGGGAGGAAGCTTTGGTGAATTTTTAACTAGATGCATCTTGTCACAGTCCATAGAATGAGGATGGAGATTTAAGCTAATATCTTTCCTTTTTAAGCAATGAAAGAATTTGACGCAAAGGGAAACTTATTTTCTTCAATTATATAAGTGAGGCTTCGTATATATATAAACATATTTCAAAAGAAATTGATTCTATAATATACATGTGGTAAACCCGGGTAACCCAACAAGTGAGTTGGACGCAGTCGGGGTTGAGTGGCAAGGCGTGCAGAGTGGGAAGTCCGCACGGGACAGTAACGACAAAATTTGGGATCAAAAGACACTCTCCTAGTACGTCTCACGTGGCACCAGGACCAGGGGAAGTTCAGGATTAACTGAGGAAATCTCGGCGTCCAGCCTGTAGCCGCGGGGGCAGAGAGGAGCCAAAGCGGCGGCCACGAGGGCCGCCGTGAGATGGCAACCAACCTAGTACTGAGCGGGCCCTGTCCGAAAATATCCACTGTAACCTAACTAATTGTCAACATCCGGACCAACGCCCCTTCTTTGTCCCTCTCTGGATCCCCCGGGTGTTGATGGCAAGCTGGTGTCACTTTGAGACGACTAGAAATATATATTTCTACTTTACTACATTATTACTTACATATCACATTGTTTAAATTACGATATATATGTTTGTATGTAGCTACCAAACGAGGCCCCACTGTCTTTAATTGAGCATCAAAACGATGCACTATTGCATCACCTTAGTAAAAACTTTACTAGTGATGAATAATGAGCTACAACACCGGTTTTGTCAAATTCAGACAAAGGCTAACAGGTATACCATGGTATCGGACTATTGACCTCATCAGTACAGGGACGGCTTCGATTTCATAACATCCCATGAGAGGGGTTGTGAAATCAAAGCAGCTCTGTACTGATGAGAGCTAAAGCCCGAATCTGGTTCAAATTCACATTAATAGGTACCGCTCAGCAAGAGCAACCTAGTTCATGATAATTGAAACAATGAATAATATGTGAAGGTTATTCACATATTAAACAATTTTTAACGCGGGATTCAATCCCGGTTCATGACTGTCGGGAATCGAGCGTGTTATCCTCTCATCCACCGACTTTTTTGTTTAAAGCCCGAATCCATGCTATATAGGTTGGTTTTTGTATGAAATTTACAAAACTGGTGTTTTAGCTCATTCTTTATCATCACTAGTAAAGATTTTGCCAGGGAGATGCACAGTGTCATCGTTCTGATGCGAAATTTTAAAGACAGAGAGATATGCCTAGTTTAGTACATGAATATCATCTTCCCGAAACTTTATGTTACATATATGTCATAATATATACTCTTCCAGGAATAATAAAGCAAACCTACAGTTGACCCAGAGAGAGACGGGCGGGTAAAGTCCGGTCACTTTAGACATCAGCGACATTCCAAGGGGCGACCACAGGGGCCGTTACTTGGAACCTCGAGACTATTAAGACAGTTGGGGATTGTGGGCGACAAAAATGGACGCCCGGATGTTGCCGGGCCCGGCTCTCCCCCCTCTCTCTCTCTGGTTGCCTGGGTTCCTCTTCCAACTTGTGGTGTGATTATTTCTCTCTTACCACCTTATTATATTATACCATATATATATATATATATATATATATATATATATTATATAAATAGAAAAGAGATTTTCTGCTTGAATTTAGATCATGTTGAGGATCATGGTAATGCAGTCGTGGTAACAGAATGATATTAAAGAAAATAGTTTTGATCATTTATTTCTTTATTTGAGCTGGGGAATATATAAAAGAAAATAATTTGATAAAAGTAATGCCTGGCTTAAGGCGAGTAGAATAAGGAAAACAAAAGATTATTTACATAATGTACAAACGTTTTGAGCCGGCCATTGGGATAGAGAGAAAATATCTTTATTTTACGGGGCTGCTAACCGGCCATTGGGATAAAACAACAACGAGTTTTTATAGGGGAAGAGTGACCTCTGGCGGTCGATTTAGCAGAGTATTTGAATCTATCAAATTATCATTTAAAATAAAATAATATTTTTATATAACATATATAACTTGCAATCATGCCCGAATTTTAATATATTGTATATACAGTTAAACCTGTCTATAGCGCCCCCTCCTGGGACTCACCAAAATAGGGTGCTATAGAGAGGGGGTGCTATAGACAGGTCACTTTTTATGTAAATCGCATCGTACTACGTATTTAAAATCGGGCTCAATAGAGAGGGAGGCGCTATTTAGAGGGGACGCTATAGATAGGTTTAACTGTACATATAACTAGCTCCGTGTGTCATATACATGCAAAATTCCTTTAATAATACTTCTGTAATTCTCAAAAGAATCATTTTATCGTCTGTTCCATAATTCTTGCCCGCCAATATATTTATGTGTGGAATCCTCGCAGTTCTGGGCCGACTGAAGGAGTTATTGTTTCCTAAAAATAACTGTCCACCATGGCGACACACACAGAGGGTGATGTTCAAGGAAATTTCACAAGGTCCTACAGTTCCTGGAATACATTAAACTTAATAAGCAATAAATACGGTTAGATAAACATCCTGTGATGTAATAACAACTCTTTCCTGGAAAATGAGTGCTCTGTGAAGGCTACTATACTCTATCAGATGGAAGGTGTACAGAGTTATGACTTTCTGGATATCTACGTTCTAAAATTGGAACGCAATTGCCCTAAAGAAAGTTCGGAAAACAGTATTAGTGGAGGTAAAAATAGTACAAAAGTGAATTTGTGCTGGGATCAATTAGATTAATTAAGAAAAAGGAATCTCCTAATTGTGAAAATAAAAATTGCGGGTGGCTATCGCCATCTATCGGAATAAATTTAAACAAATCGTTGATTTTTAAATTATTACAGAAATAGAAAATACCCTTTCTTGATTAATCAAGAAAAGCTAACCAGGTACACGTTTTGGGCTGCTGGCCCTCATCAGCGTGGTGCAAGCTGTACCACAACGACCAAAAAAGCTGGTCTTTGGAGCATACTGATATGTATTTCGACAGAAGGCGCAATCAATTAGCAAATTTTAGCTACACAATCAGAAGATACCTTTTTCTTAATTTATCCATCTGATCCCAGTACAATTTCACTTTTAAACTATGTTTTCACATTATTTTGGCGTTCTAACGCCTTTCTGGCCTAAAAGGGTATTTGACCAATTCTGGAATAATAGAAAATCAACGGTTTGTTTATATTTATAACGGCAGATGGCTCAAGCCATTAGGAAAATTTAGTTTCACGCTCAGGAAATGCCTTTTTTCTTAACGTATTTTGGAGGTTGAAGAAATGGTCTGTGTGTCATCCGAAGCACTTAAAGAGAGAATAATCATCCATAGCGAATGCATTCATCCATTGAAGACAACATTGCGAAGTAAAAGGAGAAGAATGCTAACCAAACGAACCATCTTGCCTAAAGACAAACTAAGAAAGCAAGCATACAAGGGACCAAATTCTTGTATATGATTGATTCACTTGTCTTGTAAACGTGCAATAGCTCTTATTCCCTTTATTGAATCAATTAAAAGAACAATATTGATTATTCACACACACATAAAGCTCACATTAAGATCACCCGTCTTATACACATGCACCACAAGAAAGAAGCATATCCATAAATAGAGCAATCCATACTTAAATTATTAGATCATAAAAAGGCATATATTGCCAAATATATATTTTTACTCTTTCCAATACTTTCCCCAATAATTTGAAGAACTAGGAATTCCGACCAGGCAGCCTCTATCTTTATGATAACCAATAATTGTTTCTGATTAGAACAGCATTGCAGTTATTGAAATATGGATTAGAGATCGGCTTTGGAGTTTTACAAACGGGGAAAGATGATGTAAGAGGTATGCTTACATAAGGGGGAAATATAGAGCTGAATAAATGTTTTCGTCCAGATTGATCTTATGTCTAGCATTCGAATGTAATACAGTTCTGTATAACGATACCCCTACAAAGAACTTATTGTAGGATCCTTCAAGTCAAAGAACACTGTCGTGTCGCTCCGGGCCACAAAACCACTCTTGTATTTGATCAAATATTCGTTATTACCTCCCTGCGGTCCCCCCTGAACCCTTGGGATATTCGACTAAATTCTGGTTCGTTTCCAAGGTGACTAACGTGGCAACGGCACTCATTTTCCAATGAAGAGCAAAGCCTTGCAGAAAACTGACATAGACCCAGAGCAGCAGCTTTACACACCCAAGATAGTGGACATCGCTGCTGCTGTGATAGAGATGCATAGAAACATCTGAGGCTCTTCTTTGGACACGACAACAACAATATTCTTTATTTGTCAAGGTAAAACCTACAGTAGCAAAATGTGTTTAAGGCAACAAGACTTCTCTATTCCTAACACTGGACTGGACTCTCAACTTAATTCATACGTCCTATTTATAGCTCAAATACCTTAAATTGAAACTATGTAATTTAAAGAAGAACAAATATGTAAAAGGCATATATGCAAAGATACAACAAACACAAACAAATTGCTGGTATCTCTTAAAGCTTTAATAGTTCCTATGTTATCTCGAGCCGTATCTCCATATATATTCGTTTAATAGTACTTTATCTTATTATTTATTTGCATCTTCTTTCTTTCCATGCAGTCTATACAAATTACCTCCATATATTTTTGTTTGATAGAATATTTATCTATTTTGCATCTTTTTTTTACGCTGTATGTACAAATTACCTCTACTATATATATATTAAAAAAAAACTCTTTCCATTAGTGTCCATCGTGCTATGTGATAGCTACCTGTCGAAGGGTTTTTACCCGAAAGCTCGTGCTTATTCTGTATAATAAAGACACCCATCTTCCTTATCGCCTTGTTTATTGCAAATTTTACTAGGAAGAGTTCCTTACAAACAAATACCTATGCAATTTTCTCAAGAAGCCTCTGGGACCAAATTTTGGTGGTATAGGTACAGACTGCGCCACACTGACGAGGGCCAACAGCCCGAAACGTGGTCGTGGTTGGCTTTTCTTAATTTATCAAGAAAATAGGTTAGCCAAATTTCAGGTAACAGGTTAAATCAATATTTAGTTGATTTCTGTTCCACTAGATGACGCTCTGCTATCTAAAAAAGCTCATGTGAGATGTCAGGAAATGACTATTTTGTTTTTAATAGAAATTTCTATAATGATAAAAAAATCTAATTTCTTTCTTAGCTTCAGTCAATACTATCATTATAAACGTATTATAAATAAACAAAATGAACAATGCAATAACGAAGATAGATAAAACTGACGCAATTCCTAGACATATTGGTACAAAATTTCAGTTTTTTCCCCAATTCTGGGATCTTTATGTGGAGGTGAAGGACTCCCAACAAAAGAATTTTTTTAAACATCGAGTTACATCATAATTTGATATAATATCAAAATAATGCCATGATTAGTTTCAAAATGTGTACTCTAATCAAAGCCTCGTAAATGCTGTTTAAGATACTCGCTTTGGTTCTTATTGCCTTCCCGTTCTAGAAAACATACAAAGCCTATAATGACGCAAACATGGGTCTACATAGATCTACAATCCTTCTCTCTACTGATGACTCTTCAGGGAGTCTTCGTCACTTACACAACCAAGTTCTTTAACTCCTTGGAAATATCTTTATTCACGGGGCTGCTAACCATAATGGATGATTTTTGAGCTCCAATGGACGCATAAAACGGAATATATACAAATCACTATATACATTGTACTGTTGGAGTGCCAAAGTGTATGAATTTTGATCCCAAAAATAATGTAGCAAGCAGACAAGCCGCAATACACTATATCAAAGTACCAAGGTGCTGCACGTACCCAAGGTTGTTCAAAAAAGGTTAGATTCCCCAGGCCAGGGAAGATAAAAGAGAGACAGTTGTTGTTTAGATAGAAAGATTAGATAAAGATGGAATGATTGTCGTTTTGTCTAATCTGTGACTCCTCTATGCCCTGAGTACCAATCTAAGTTTCTGTTGGTTACATTTTCTGAGCATATTTAAGGATTCAATAAAATAAACCCATGTATCAATATTGAGTAAGAATACCAGGCCTCCAGGGAAAATTATCTTTTCAAAAAACCTTTTAAAATCTAGCTTTCTGACATGAAGGCCTTTCTATAGGAGAAAACACGGTGTATTCTGGGGGGGGGGGGGGGGGAGAAGTCCGACCACACCTCCCTGCGGTCCCCCCTGGACCCTTGGAATATTTGACCAAATTCTGGTTCGTTTCCAAGGTGACTAACGTGGCAACGGCACCCATTTTCCAATGAAAAGCAAAACCCAAGATAGTGGATATTGCTGCTGCTGTGATGGAGATGCATGGAGACATCTGAGACTCTACTTTGGACATGACAACAACAACGGTATATTCTCCCGTAGAAGGGCGTTCGTATCCGAAAGCTCTAGAGATTAGAAGGTTTTTTTTTTAAAAGATAATTTTCCCTGAAGGCCTGATATTTTACTCAATATTTAAGGATATCATTCTTCCACGATTTAAAGGATTAGATCCTAGAGGATTAATCGACAGTTCGTCCAGTGAAGTGTTTTTCTGGATGGTTGCTAAGCAGCCAGGACTCACCCGGCATTCCTCGAAGGGATTAGCGTTGTAGTAGCCGAGGTCGAGATGGTTCAATTCTATCTTCCAGAGTAGACCGGAGATCTCCTGCTCATATCTCCAGTTCCTGCAGACACATGGCATTGATTTCACATGGTATGTCACTGATGTCATATGGCATGTTACTGAGGGCTACTGTCATATGGTTGTTCACTGATGGTTACTGTCCTAAGTCACATGGCATGTTACTGTGGCTACTGTCACATGGCATGTAACTCATGGCTACTGTCATATGGTGGTTCACCGATGGTTACTGTCCTAAGTCACATGGCATGTTACTGTGGCTACTGTCACATGGCATGTAACTCATGGCTACTGTCATATGGTGGTTCACCGATGGTTACTGTCCTAAGTCACATGGCATGTTACTGTGGCTACTGTCACATGCATGTAACTCATGGCTACTGTCATATGGTGGTTCACCGATGGTTACTGTCCTAAGTCACATGGCATGTTACTGTGGCTACTGTCACATGCATGTAACTCATGGCTACTGTCATATGGTGGTTCACCGATGGTTACTGTCCTAAGTCACATGGCATGTAACTCCGCCTTTGCCGGTCCCAAGCCCGGATGAAAAAGGAGGAGGGGAGCAGTAACAAGCTCACTAAAAAACCTGGGTTCAGCTGGCCCGGCTGATAGTACCCTGTAAGGGCTCCTAATCTAGGAATACAGGATGAGCAGCGTTTGTACTCCATGTTAGGAGCGGCTGCACATGGCGTCTGTTCCTCATGTCAGAGGCGGCCATTTCTTTTGGAGCTAAGTCGGCCTGCCACTGAGTAGTGTTCCCAGTCTTAATGACAAAGGTAGACGCATTCTACTTCACCCAGTCATGATGGTTGTCAAATACCATCAAGGGTCACAACTTGATACCTTAATGATTGAGTGGAGATAAGAAAGAAGAAGAAGAAGACATGGCATGTTACTGAGAGCTACTGTCATATGGTATGTCATTGATGGTTACTGTCCTAAGTCACATGGCATGTTACTGCGGCTACTGTTAAATGGTATGTCACTGATGTCACATGGCATGTTACTAAGAGCTACTGTCATATGGTGGTTCACCGATGGTTACTGTCCTAAGTCACATGGCATGTTACTGAGAGCTACTGTCATATGGTATGTCATTGATGGTTACTGTCCTAAGTCACATGGCATGTTACTGTGGCTACTGTCAAATGGCATTTCACTCGTGGCTACTGTCACATAGCATCTTGGATCCGTACATTCAGGTTTTGTACATCCAGTTTCCGTACATCTAGATAGTATACACAAGAGTACATAACAGTATAGATTCAAGATTCGCCTCTCTTGTTGAAATCTATCTAGGCTAGACAAGTCCTCCCGTGTCGAAATGTCAACTACAGCTGGTCGGAGTCAAGGACACCGGTGTAGCCGTGGAATTGGGCCAAGTAACTGTTTAGTACCATCACGGATTCTTCTCCCACTCGTTCTGAAATGATAAAAAGACATTCCGCTGACGCCAAATATTTATTGCGACATTTCTGTGAAAGTTTTAGTGAACAGGTATGATGGAACTTCGGGGAATAGGTTCACGATGATTAGTAGATACATTGTGGAACAGTAAATCATAATTTTAAAATGTTCATAACTCTCTCTTATAACAAAATATTGAATATTTTGGTTATTTTAGAATCAAATAAAGTAATTTTTGATATCCATTATGGTGAAATTTACAACCGAAAAAATAGATCAGACATTACGGTAAGAGAAAAAATTACTTCAAGATTGATGAGTGAATGGTGGGCCACAAGGTCTATAAAATAACCTGAAGAATTGTCTTACAGCTGCAGAGCACTCTCATTGCTTAAATCCGTGGAATAAGCTCAGGTACAATTGACAAACCTATGGCGATATCCTTCAAAGAACTAGCTCATCTGTCTTCTTATTTCTTATCTCCACTCAATCATATTAGGGTGTAAAGCTTGTAAAGTTTGAGAAAAAGAGATTTGACAACCATCATGATTGGGTGAAGTAGAATGCGTCTTCCATTGTCATTAAAACTGGGAGCACTACTCAGTGGCAGGCCGATTTAGCCCCAAAAGAAATGGTCGCCTCTGACATGAGGAACAGACGCCATGTACAGCCGCTCCTAATATGGAGTACAAACGCTGCTCATCCTTTATCCCTGGATCAGGAGCCCTTACAGGGTACTATCAGCCGGGCCAGCTGAGCCCACGTTTTTTAGTGAGCTTGTTACTGCTCCCCCTCCTCCTTTTTTATCCGGGCTTGGGACCAGCAAAAGCTAATCTGTTAAACTTAAAATTGATATCATTTGATCAGCATCATTTTTCATGAATATATATATTAATTTTCCATTTGTTTATCATATATTGGTTATATATTATCTGTTTTTGATAATAAATAAATTATAGGTACTCTTTTAAATGTATCATATGTTTCAGATCACCATGCATTTCCTTCTGCGATGACAATTTACGAGGGCAGTAAGAGAAGTAAGGTGAAGAAATAAAAAAACTTTTTTTGTGGAAAATTATGTTTTATTCTCAACGTAGTCCTCATTGAACTCTACACGCTTGCTCCAGCAATGTTCTGATTTTTTTCCCTCGTAAAAGTGATGTTTCGAGGTCCTCAATGTATCCATTTACATTTTCGAAAACTTCTTCATTTGATTAAATTTTCTTCCCTCCCAGCCATTTCTTTATATTTGGGAAGAAGAAGAAGTTACACGGGGCCAAATCTGGGGAATAAGGTGGAAAAGGTACCTATTGGAAACCTAATTCGAACAATTTGGCAGCTGCTACATTCGTCCTATGGGGCGGAGCAGTATCATCGTGAAAAAGCACGTTTTGCTGAGTCAATCTCGGACGTTTGGCACGTAATTCTTCTTTTAATCGAGCCATAAAAGTTGCATAATATTCTATTGTTATTGGGTTTCTATTTTCAAGTAGACAATTAGAATTATTCTTTAGGAATCCCAAAAGACAGTGGTCATCATCTCTCCAGCTGACACAACAGTCTTCGCCTTCTTTGGAGCCCTTTCACCCAGACCTGTCCACTGCTTTGACTGCTGTTTGGACTCTAGTGTGTAGTGGTGTATCCAGGTCTACCGTCACAAAATGACGACAAAAGTCCCAAGGATTAAGAGCGATCAACGATAAACACTGATGGGAAAAGTCTGTCCGCATGCATTTTTGGTCGTTCGTAAGCAATCACGGCACCCATCTAGCACACAGCTTCATGTGTAATTTTACATGAAAGATATATGGTGTACCTTGTCTAATGAGATGGTCTCAGCTATCTCAGATATCTTCACTCGTCAATCTTCCATAACGATTAAATGGATTTTTGGATACCATTTTTAGCGTGGTTATATCCATAGGCCATCCGGAACCTGGTTCATCTTGTATTTATTTTCAGCATTGTTTATATTCAATAAATGGTGTTAAATGATGAGGCTGAGTCTCCATGAACTTCGTTCAGCTCGGCTTTAATTGATCAGAATTCAACCTACAAATGTGGTATTCTATATTACATTCTGAATGTATACTGAGATATACTGAGAAGGTATAGGATTATTGGTGCTAAAGTTCTTGCAAGCAAGAATCGTGAACAAACGCAGCGAGCTCACCCACCGGTACAGAATGGCTGCCAGCAAGGCCACGATGATGAGAGCGGTTCCCAGGACAACTGCGACAATCTCCCGGTTCCTGTCTGCAACACCCCGCCTCAGCTTGGACTCCTCGATACTTCAGGGGACAGAACTAGACTAGATAGTAGAAAACTACAGATAGAATACCTGTACAATAACATAGAAGTTTAATAAGAAATCTCGACCATTCGGGTGAAGCAGGAAACCTAGTTTATTATTCTATTATTTAGAGTCTCTTGTTTTCTGGAACATTTTAATAGTGCCGCAATTAATTATTCTGTTTGAAACATTTTAACGCTTTTTTACGCAATAATGCCTAATTAATGTTAAGTCATGCATTGGACACCTTTTTCTGAAAAAGAAATTGCTTCAATTACCCTCAATTCTTGCAGAAATTCAGCCAGTGAGATTGCAAGTAACCAATGGGGATTTGACAAACATGTAATTACATATTTGGAACTTCTTTCTACATACGTAGACATGTGGTACACTTAGAGTAAAATAAACTGCTAATACCCACTATGATGTTCATGGCGTACTTGGGATATGTACCAGTATTAGGTTTAATTCGAATTCAAGATAGGTAAAATTATAAGTATTCCTATTCCATACACCTTATATGCATATTAACGTATCTCTATAAATTGCACAGCATTGATGGTAACAGTGATGTTAACTCCGAGTAAATGCTTCACCACACAAGTTACAAGCTGTTTATTTTAACAGCATATCTCTCTCCATCCAGAAAAAAATAAACAATTTTTTATGATAGCATTCCTATTTACATAAATATTGTTCATTAGGTAGAGTGTTAGACCTGAGGATGAACATTCAGTTCGAATGCTGGTCAAATAAGTATAATAAAACCAGAATCGTTCATCAGATTCCCCCCCCCCCCCCTTATACAGAGCGTGTTTCATTTTTAAAATATCGTTTTTGTAGCGCTATAGCTCGCGAAAGAAGCACGAGATTCGCGTGATGTTATATTTATACAAAAGAACAAACATTGGTTTATATTTCATAAAAAAAACTATTTTTTAATATTCTAAATACCTAAAGTTATAAGTGATTTTTTAAAAGATTACATTTTCAAACTTTCCGAAGAGAAATACTCGTTTTACCCAAATTATTAAATTTATGAAAGAATATTGATATTACTAAGTTCACAATCAGTTACATAATTAGGGAAAACAAAGAATATTTTTGATATCTCTGAAATTGAACGAAAATATTCGACCAAATTCTGGTGCGTTTCCAAGGTGACTAACGTGGCAACGGCATCCATTTTCCACCCAAGATAGTGGATATTGCTGCTGCTGTGATGGAGATGCATGGAGACATCTGAGACTCTTCTTTGGACACGACAACAACAACAACAAACGAAAATATTCCTCTGAAAAAAAGGTGCCTGAAGAAATCTTTAACTGCAACCGAAAGAAAAATAAAGGAAATGGTTGTCAGAGAGAATTCAACTTCTCAAAGGAACATTGCAACAATAACCAACATACTACTTTCTATCGTTAACTGTATTATTAGGGGGGGGGGGGGGGGGAAATCGCTTATATGTTTTAAATTATCTTTTAATTCTTGATTCAAACATATTTATAGACTGAAGTATGTACCATACACAGGTCAGCAGTGAAGGTAACTTACCTGGAGGGATGTGACACTTAGAACCGTCGAAGCCACACGGAGGTTCGTCTAAGGGGAGCCGGCCAGCCACCCAGTCTATGGCGTGGGTCTGTCGGAACACCTGCAGGGAGGCTGATGTCAGCATTACCTTTGGATGTGACAATAGCAAATTTTCTTGTTTTATTTAAATAGAGAAATATCGTATCGATTTATCGTTCAGTTTCTTTGAATGTTGCCTGTCGAAGGACGTCAAAGTCCGATATTTACAGCATTAATAAAAGAATCACGTCGCTGTTAACTTTTGTTCCTTCTTCAAGATGATGTCTGTCGATTCCTTCTCTTGTAAATAGAGAGATATATAATGCGGCTTATGACTGTAGAACGACATTTGAAAATTATCCCGCATGTGTTTCTTTTGAACGAATAATCGAAATTTATTTTAAAGAGAAATAACGAATATTTCTAACCTTAGGGATGAAGTATGAAAGGATGAATTGTGAAGAGTAATGATAATCCCCATCTCTGAACACTTTATTTTTCCATTTATCATCATAATTCATCCTTTCATACTTCATCCCTAAGGTAAGAAATAATCTCTTTCTCTACAGGCTATCGTTTTCCTACTTGTCCTAAACGATCATTTCCCTTGGCACTGCCGGTCCCCAGGCCTTTTTGCCCTGTCACCGGCTTCTTCCATCTGTTCCACTCTGACTAAGGCCAGTTGAACTTCCTTATTTATCTCCTTCTAACCATTAACGACGTTCTTGGCTCTTGAGATAAGAGAACCAGACGTTTCAATATATTTGTTTCTGCCTGCCAGATGTAGTGTAGCCTCGTGTATTGATTTATATACAGACAGAGGGTAAGGTTATTTGCACATGATCGTCATTTTACAGAGAGCCCATGTCAAGTCGTCCTCTCCTAAAATTTTGGCATGATTTTTCCGGAAAACAATAAATAGAATTCTTGGTTGATCAATGCATGGTTTGAGTAGGATATAACTAAAGTTAACATGGAATAATCCTTAGAAACATCATGGCAGATGGTTACATTGTGATAGGTTATCGAATAGAAGTGAAGCTAGAGAATTGCTATAAGACCTGTGGAGAATTATTTCTTCCTTTCGCATCAACGTCTGATCTTCTGTTAGATCCTTAGTGACAATTCTATCTGGGAGATTTATTCTACGAAGCTGTTTTTTCATAAATACGATGGATTGAATATCTTTTTATTATTTCCAGCTTCTTCTTCTAATTTTTAACACTAAATCTGTGATCTTTTAGTAAAGTTTCGGATAATTTTCTGGATACCTATTGGGACTTAATTCTTTCTAGATCATTTCTTGAGACTGATTTCTTTCTGGGTCATTTCTTGGAACTGGGTTCTTTCTGGATCATCTCTTGGTTCAGAGTTCTTTTTGTGCATTTCTTAGAAGTGAGTTCTTTCTGGGTCATCTCTTGGTACAGAGTTATTTTTGAGTCATTTCTTAGAATTGAGTTCTTTATGGGTCATATTTAGGTCTTTCTGTATGTCCTGATCATGACTTATTCCTTCTAAATTAAGATTGTTGTTGCTGTCTAAGAGCTAAACTAGGAATAAAATTATGACAACAGTGTGATCATGGGTATACCTATGGTGGGCTCTACCTATGCGAGTCTACCTATGGTGGGATCAGGTCACCTACCGGCAGAGCGAGGGTGTCGTCATGCAGGAACCGCCCCACGGGCATCATGACGAGCTTGTCCTTCGTCGGTCCCCGCCGGGTGTGTCCAGCCAGCACGGTGTAGTTGCCGGCCACGTCGCCGTTCTCTTCAATTGACATCAGCGCTCCGGTCACACCTGGACAGCCAGGCATCTAGCGCCAAATACACCGATGTCAAAATACACCCAAAAGCAAATATACCGATATGCAAATACACCTATGTCCCACATGCATCGATATGTATTTTCACTGATGTCCAAATACACCGAAATGCAAATACACCTAGGTCCAAATACACCGATATGCAAATAGAATTATGTCCAAATACACCGATATGCAAATACACCTATGTCAAAATACAACGATATGCAAATACAGCTATGTCCAAATACACCGATATGCATTTTCACCGAAATGCAAATACACCTATGTGAAAATACACCGATATGCATTTTCACCGATTTCCAAATACACCTATGTGCAAATATACCGATGTGTAAATACACCTATGTCCCACATGCATCGATATGCATTTTCACCGATGTCCAAATACACCGATACCCAAATACATCGATATGAAAATACACCGATCTTCAAATGCACTTATAAGTAAATACCCAAATGTGAAAATATACTGATGTCTAAATATACCGATATGCAAATTCACCGATGTCCGAATACACCGATACCAAATGCATTTATATGCAAATATACCTATCTTAAAATACACCGATATGCAAATACACCTATGTGAAAATGCACCGATGTTCACATAAATAGACTGATATGCAATTACACCGATAATCAAATACATTGTTACGCAAATACACTGATCTCTAAATTCCCCGATATGTAAATACACCTATGTGCAAATACGCTGATATGCAAATACACTGATGTGAAAATACATCGATGTGCAAAAATTGAGCAATAGAATTATTTTATTGAATTAAAAACAAACTCTCTAAAAAAAAATTTGTTCAAATGTGTGTCATATCATTTTTCATCATAAAGTGATTGCACATGACTGGTACAGAGCAGGAGGGACAAGCACCGGTTCTGTCCTCCCAAGAGACCAACAGTCTTTCATTTCCAGACTTAAGTCTGGTCATCTACGGACAATGACTTTCCAGAATTGTTGCAAGGTTTTCCCACTATGTACTAAGTGTAATTCAAAACCTGCAACACTAAAACACATTATTGACTTTATTGACTCATCCATTGATGAGCTCTACTCATCTCCAGCAGACACCATCAACAAGCTTTACAAGCTTGATACCTTAATATGATTGAGTGGAGATAAGAAAGAAGAAGAGAAGAAGTGATTTGAATAAAACACATCGTTGACGTTTTTAAATATTTATAATATGGAATAAGTATCTTTCTCTATGCATTATAAAACACGGATGTTTCTTTTTTCAAATACAAAACAGACTTCTACTGTCCTTACTGCGATGAAGAAATATATTGGGAGGGCTTGGCTCATCAGTGGTGAACCCTCTCAGCAGTTTCGCTAATTTAATCTACCAGACTGCTTCTCTTAGAGCTCCAAAAATGTATTGGATCATTCTGCTTATATATGCTGCAATAGGGTGGAATCTTAGAATAGTTTTCAAGCAAACTATGGACATAAGGACAGTAGAATTACATATAAATATTTACATCGAGAAATGCTCTTTCGCAAAATTTCGTGCTTTATAATGATTACATTTCTTAAATATATATATGTAGTAATGTAGTTGTTGTTATCCTGTTGGATGACTGTAGTGTAGCATGTTGGTTAGAAGCAGTCGTGGTGGTTGAATGATGGGTGGTAAGGACACACAGGATCCAGAGGCCCCGTGAGGAAATAGATCGGGGAGGAAAGATAGAAGAACAACCCCTAGAACAACTGGTGTTGAGATCACTACGGTGAGAACTGCCTCTTCTTATCACATCCAACCGCTTTTAAAACCGATTTGAGTAAGATAAATCCCCTAGGGGAGAATGAAGACACTTGTTTACCAAGGGGGTTAACCCGGCTATCTTCCCTTGTACACAGGCCATTATATTTATATATTTCCGAATTATATGATATATATTCACATATCAATATATCAGTAAACTTCTAAGATATTTACTTTTACTGAAAATGGTGATAATCGACAAATTACTTCATAACTAAGCTTTGCTTGAAAATCATGATAGATTGTGGGGATAATTCGCAAAGCTATCAGAGAAACTGAATTCCCTCAAATCCACAAACCTCCTTACAACAGCAGAATGCATTCAGCAAATAGAAGCTTCAAAAAATAACTCTCAGAGATTGTTTAAATACATTTTTTTCTACTTTCTACATATGAGAATCCGAAACTATTTTAGGCGTGTATGATTCTTTTAAAAATTAAACAATTTTATTTACTGTCCTTACTGCAATGGAAATTTAATGTGAGGGCCTGCGGCTCATCAGTGGTGAACCCTCCCAGCGGTTTCGCTAGTTTAATCTACCATATCGCTGTTATATTAGATTTTTCGATTTTCCTTTCATATAGATACTAAAGTTATATCTTGAAAATGTATTTTTTAAATGAACTATGGACATAAACTTTGAGAACAGTATAAATACATACAATTATTAATAAAACTTTATACATAGTTACATAATTTTACAATCGAATCTGTAGTCTTCAATGTGTTTTTTGGTAAGGAGGTAACTTCATTGGTAGAATTATAGAATCCATTCCTTTCAATCAATAGTAAATTCAATCAACGAGTACACCTATCCCCCGATTTACACTGTAGATACGTTCCTGAGAAAAACGTGTAAATCGGGGGATAGGTGTGCACAGAAATAAAAATATGATACATTGACAGGTTAAAATATGTAGTCAGCACATAAGCTCGGGATTCCTCGTGAGATGTGTACATAGCGCATATGTTCAATCACAGTAGCATTTAGTATAGTGCGATAAAAACAAAAATCTATATATATAAAATTGAATGTCTGTCTGTCTGTTTGTCTGTCTGTTTGTTTGTACTCTATAGATTCAAAAACCATACATCCAATCGCCGTGAAATTTTGGGATATTATTAGGTATATCACTGAGAAGGTTTTAGAAAAATAATTTCATGAATATCTTGAATATCCTTAGAGTTACTTGCAGATTTGTACATTTAACTCGCAAGCAGCGCTCCCATTGTGACGATGTTAACAAGTTTTCTTATCACTATGTTTGTTATCTTAAACATTATTTATCAAAAGTAAGATTATCTCAGGATGACACGGCAATGTGACACGGGAAAAAATGTTCACTAGATAAAACTATGATTTTCTATATGATATAAAAAGCCAACAATGAAGAGTGAATGTAATATAAAAAGCCAACAATGAAGAATGAATGTAAGATAAAAAGCCAACAATGAAGAATGAATGTAAGATAAAAAGCCAACAAAGAAGAGTAAATATAATATAAAAAGCCAACAATGAAGAGTGAATGTAAGATAAAAAGCCAACAATGAAGAGTAAATGTAAGATAAAAAGCCAACAATGAAGAGTGAATGTAATATAAAAAGCCAACAATGAAGAATGAATGTAAGATAAAAAGCCAACAATGAAGAGTGAATGTAAGATAAAAAGCCAACAATGAAGAGTGAATGTAATATAAAAAGTCAACAATGAAGAATGAATGTAAGATAAAAAGCCAACAATGAAGAGTAAATATAATATAAAAAGCCAACAATGAAGAGTGAATGTAAGATAAAAAGCCAACAATGAAGAGTAAATGTAATATAAAAAGCCAACAGTGTGAATGTAAGATAAAAAGCCAACAATGAAGAGTGAATGTAATATAAAAAGCCAACAATGAAGAATGAATGTAAGTTAAAAAGCCAACAATGAAGAGTAAATCTCTATATATATATATAAAAGTCAATTTCTGTCTGTCTGTCTGTTTCGCGATAAACTCAAAAACTACTGAACCAATTGGTACCATATTTTGCATGTCGCTTTTTATAAACCTGAGGAAATTTTCGGCTGCATTTTGATTAGTATTTTTGGCTATTTCTTTTTTTTTTTCATTTGAAGAACTTTTTTTTACGCGGACTAATCCGAAATGGAATGAATACCTAAATATGGCCATTTTTTTTAAGCATCGGTGGTTCAGTGGTAGAAAGCTCGCCTGCCACGCGGGCGGCCCGGGTTCGATTCCCGGCCGATGCATTTTTTTTTTTTACAATTTTTAAAACTCTTTTATATTATCTTATATATATAAAATTGAATGTCTGTCTGTCTGTACTCTATAGATTCAAAAACCATACATCCAATCGCCGTGAAATTTTGGGATATTATTAGGTATATCACCGGGAAGGTTTTTGAAAAATAATTTCATGAATATCTTGAATATCCTTAGAGTTATTTGCAGATTTGTAGATTTAGCTCGCAAGCAGCGCCCCCATTGTGACGATGATAACAAGTTTTCTTATCACTAAATTTGTTATCTTAAATATTATTTATCAAAAGTAAGATTATCTCAGGATGACACGGCAATTTATTTGCGACAAGAATAATGATACAATTCCAAGGCGAAGATACTATTCCTTTAACTTCCAATTACCGAGGGAACCAATTAATATTGATTTTATTCAACTTATCGAGTATTTCTCAAGGGACCGGGAAAAAATGTTCACTAGATAAAACTATGATTTTCTAATGTAGAAAATTAGGAAAGACAAAATTCAGGATGACAAGGCACACAGGGACCCGGAAAAAATGTTCACTTTATCGAGAGATTCAAATTTACGAGTTTCAAATTATCAAAATATATCTTTTTTATTTTTTAATAAGTTTTTAGAGAATTGTTTTAACAAATGTTCGCTAGACAAACCTTTACTCGGGTAAAACCCCGGGCGAAGCCGAGTACGTTTTATAAGTTTAAAGAGAATTGTTTTAACAAATGTTCGTTAGACAAACATTCACTCGGGTAAAACCCGGGCGAAGCCGGGCGGGTCCGCTAGTATATATATATATTTGGAAAACCGTGTAAAAGCGAAAACGTGTAAAACAAGTACCGTGTAAATCGGTAGATAGGTGTACCATGATATATATAGCTAGTACGCTGCTACTTACTTTCGTACTTCTTCATTTCAATAATCCTGCGGATAGTATCCGTCCCATTCCGGATGTCGAGGCCAAGGCGGAGCTGGGCATCCAGGGCCCGGGCGTATAGCATGACCGCGTCATACAGGTAGGCAGCGCTGAGGGGGATCTTCTGCAGCATGCTGCAGAGACTTATACGTCTAGTTCCAGCTACAGTCGTACAGAATGCTACAGAGAAGGTCTGGCTCCAGCTACAGTGGTACAGCATGCTACAGAGAACATCTAGTTCCAGCTACAGTGGTACAGCATGCTACAGAGAACGTCTAGTTCCAACTACACTGGTACAAAATGCTATAGAGAAGGTCTAGTTCTAGCTACCGTGGTACAGAATGCTACAGAGAACGTCTAGTTCCAGCTACAGTGGTACAGCATGCTACAGAGAACGTCTAGTTCCAGCTACAGTGGTACAGAATGCTTCAGAGAACGTCTAGTTACAGGTAAGTGGTACAACATGCTGCAGAGACTTATACGTCTAGTTCCAGCTACAGTGGTACAGCATGCTACAGAGGCTTATACGTCTGGTTCCAGCTACAGTGGTACAGAATGCTACAGAGAACGTCTAGTTCCAGCTACAGTGGTACAGCATGCTAAAGAGATTTATACGTCTGGTTCCAGCTACAGTGGTACCACATGATACAGAGAACGTATAGTTCCAGCTACAGTGGTACAGAATGCTACAGAGAACGTCAAGTTCCAGCTACAGTAGTACAGCATGCTACAGAGAACGTCTAGTTCCAGCTACAGTGGTACAGCATGCGACAGAGAACGTCAGGTTCCAGCTACAGTAGTACAGCATGCTACAGAGAACGTCTAGTTCCAGCTACAGTGGTACAGAATGCTACAGAGAACGTCAGGTTCCAGCTACAGTGGTACAGAATGCTACAGAGAACGTCAGGTTCCAGCTACAGTGGTACAGAATGCTACAGAGAACGTCTAGTTCCAGCTACAGTGGTACAGCATGCTAAAGAGATTTATACGTCTGGTTCCAGCTACAGTGGTACCACATGATACAGAGAACGTATAGTTCCAGCTACAGTGGTACAGAATTCTACAGAGAACGTCTAGTTCCAGCTACAGTGGTACAGCATGCTACAGAGACTTATACGTCTGGTTCAAGCTACAGTGGTACAGTATGCTACAGAGAACGTCTAGTTCCAGCTACAGTGGTACAGCATGCTACAGAGAAGGTCTAGTTCCAACTACAGTGGTACAGCATGCTACAGAGAAGGTCTAGTTCCTGCTACAGTGGTACAGCATGCTACAGAGAAGGCCTAGTTCCTGCTACAGTGGTACAGCATGCTACAGAGAAGGCCTAGTTCCTGCTACAGTGGTACAGCATGCTACAGAGAACGTCTAGTTCCAGCTACAGTGGTACAGCATGCAACAAAGAACGTCTAGTTCCAGCTACAGTGGTACAGTATGCTACAGAGAACGTCTAGTTCCAGCTACAGTGGTACAACATGCTACAGAGAAGGCCTAGTTCCTGCTACAGTGGTACAGAATGCTACAGAGAAGGCCTAGTTCCTGCTACAGTGGTACAGAATGCTACAGAGAACGTCTAGTTCCAGCTACAGTGGTACATCATGATACAAAGAACGTCTAGTTCCAGCTACAGTGGTACAGCATGCAACAAAGAACGTCTAGTTCCAGCTACAGTGGTACAGTATGCTACAGAGAACGTCTAGTTCCAGCTACAGTGGTACAACATGCTACAGAGAAGGCCTAGTTCCTGCTACAGTGGTACAGAATGCTACAGAGAAGGCCTAGTTCCTGCTACAGTGGTACAGAATGCTACAGAGAACGTCTAGTTCCAGCTACAGTGGTACATCATGATACAAAGAACGTCTAGTTCCAGCTACAGTGGTACAGCATGCTACAGAGAACGTCTAGTTCCAGCTACAGTGGTACAGCAGGCTAAAGTACTTATACGCCTGGTTCCAGCTACAGTGGTACAGCATGCTACAGAGACTTATACGTCTAGTTCAAGCTACAGTGGTACAGCATGCTACAGAGGCTTATACGTCTGGTTCCAGTTACAGTGGTACAGCATGCTACAGAGAACGTCTAGTTCCAGCTACAGTGGTACAGCATGCTAAAGAGATTTATACGTCTGGTTCCAGCTACAGTGGTACCACATGATACAGAGAACGTATAGTTCCAGCTACAGTGGTACAGAATGCTACAGAGAACGTCAAGTTCCAGCTACAGTAGTACAGCATGCTACAGAGAACGTCTAGTTCCAGCTACAGTGGTACAGCATTCTACAGAGAACGTCAAGTTCCAGCTACAGTGGTACAGAATGCTACAGAGAACGTCTAGTTCCAACTACACTGGTACAAAATGCTATAGAGAAGGTCTAGTTCTAGCTACCGTGGTACAGAATGCTACAGAGAACGTCTAGTTCCAGCTACAGTGGTTAGGCATGCTACAGAGAACGTCTAGTTCCAGCTACAGTGGTACAGAATGCTTCAGAGAACGTCTAGTTCCAGCTACAGTGGTACAGCCTGCTACAGAGACTTATACGTCTGGTTCAAGCTACAGTGGAACAGCATGCTACAGATATTTATACGTCTGGTTCCAGCTACAGTGGTACAGCATGCAACAGAGAACGTCTAGTTCCAGCTACAGTGGTACAGCATGCTACAGAGAAGTCTGGTTCTAGCTACAGTGGTACAGCATGCTACAGAGAAGGTCTAGTTCCTGCTACAGTGGTACATCATGCTACAGAGAACGTCTGGTTCCAGCTACAGTGGTACAGCATGCTACAGAGAACGTCTGGTTCCAGCT
The DNA here is from genome assembly GCA_030710605.1 of Cordylochernes scorpioides. Lineage (NCBI taxonomy): Eukaryota > Metazoa > Arthropoda > Arachnida > Pseudoscorpiones > Chernetidae > Cordylochernes > Cordylochernes scorpioides. Next base: position 1,304,578 of record CP092871.1, on the reverse strand, counting down.
ACAGTGGTACAGCATGCTACAGAGAACATCTGGCTCTATCTACCTTGGTTTCAGACGGTGTAATTTAAATGCTCCAGCATTAACCTACTCTATATAATTCACTCCTCCGTCAATTCCAAATCTTACCGTATTGATTGGCTGGCCGGTTGTCTGGCCTATTGTCTGGCGGAAGCCAAAAGGAGGGATCGAGTTGAAATGGCGGATTCGGGACTCGAACTCAGGGTAGTCCCTGTGATGGGGCGGACTGGGAACGATCACCAGCAAGGACCGGGCCGCGTCCTCGGCCGTGGGCTTTTCCTCGGGTTTGAGGTTGGGGTCTGCACAGGCTCCCGCTTACTGTCTGAGAGCATGGAGGGGATCTTCTAGTGTTCAGTCTATCAAACAACTATCATTTGTGTCATATTTATAGAATATTATCCCGAGATATAGAGAGAAGGAGAGGAAAAGAGCGAGTGTAGGGAATTTTAGAAAAAAAAAAGTGACCAAGGATTAGTTCCAAAGTCGTGGATATCAAAAATCAACGTTTATATCACTGCTCCAACCCCATTCTGAATATATATATTCTTTAGTTTGTTTTAGTAGTTTTTTTATAAATTTATTTTTCTTATTCTTACTGAGAAGATGGGCATCGCAGTCAATATCCATAGTAGTCACTCATTCATCTCAGGCAATTTCAAGGGTTAATGCGCTGGGGCGGGTACCTCGGGGGTTGGGTGGAAAAGCTGCCATCTATTTAAACTATATTGATTTTGAAACAAATAAATGGATTTCAAAAAAATAATTAGATCAAATACCTAAACACTAATATAATACAATTTTTGCCAGCACACAAAATTTTGCCTGTGGTTTATGTGTTACTTCTGTATTGCTATTCTATGGCATTTCTACTATTTATTATTGATGTACTTTCAGTATGAAAGAAATTGCACTCGAAGGAATTCTCGGGCGAAGCCGAGTCATTTATCTAGTATAATTGTCGGTCAGAAGACGATTCCCAGCTTGATGATGGTGACCTGAAGTGAAGAAATTCTGGCTTCGATATCGTTTCAAACGATGTTTGACCAAACAGAGGCCAGACAGCAAATATTTGCCGATCTTAATAATGCTTGAATACATGGTGTAATTCGATGGCAGAAGAAATAATTATTATCTTAACGAAGTATTTTTATATTCTATAAAAAATCAAAAGCACAAAAGATCTGATTAAATGTAGAAATCGTAGAACGACATTTGAAAATTATCCCGCATGTGTTTCTTTTGAACGAAAAATCGAAATTTATTTTAAGGAGAAATAACGATTATTTCTAACCTTAGGGATGAAGTATGAAAGGATGAATTGTGAGGGGTAATGATGAACGGAAAAATAAAAGTGTCCAGGGATTCATCATTACCCTTCACAATTCATCCTTTCATACTTCATCCCTAAGGTTAGAAATAATCGTTATTTCTCCTTAAAATAAATTTCGATTTTTCGTTCAAAAGAAACACTTGCGGGATAATTTTCAAATGTCGTTCTACAATTATAAGCCGCATTATATTGTATTATAAATGTATTAATCTTATATTATTTGAGATAAAATGTCATCCAGGGAAAAGTTTCTTACAAAAAAGCATTCGAGAAAAAATTTCCCTAGATTAAAATTTTTCATCTTTCAAATGATATTGGAACATAGAAAATCAGGTAAGACAAACTTCAGGATGACACAGCAATTTATTTAAGGCAAAATCAACATTAATAAGATACAAGATAAGTAACGAAGGACGTTTCCAGAATAGCAAAATATAAATATCAAAAATTAATAATCTGTGTATAAAATATGATAAATACTTTATTACAATATGATAAAACGAATTTTATTTTCTGAATTAATCATATATGCAAATATAAAGAGAGGAAACTATATTCCACTAGTAATAAATATTAATACAATATATTGCCACGTGGAAAATCAGGGAAGGCCAACTTCGGGATGAGACAAAAATTTATTTCAGGCAAGAACAAACTATGAGTGATAAACAAAAGATAAGCAAAAGAGGGATGTGTACAGAGTATACCTATCCCCCGATTTACAATGTACTTGTTTTACACGTTTTCGCTTTTACACGGTTTTCCAAATAAGTTTTTTTTTTTTTTATCGCACTATACTAAATGCTACTGTGATTGAACACATGCGCTGTGTACACATCTCACGAGGAATCCCGAGCTTATGTGCTGACTACATATTTTAACCTGTCAATGCATTTTATTTTTATTTCTGTGTATACCTATCCCCCGATTTACACGTTTTTCTCAGGAACGTATCTACCGTGTAAATCGGGGGATAGGTGTATAGCAAAATATAAACATAAAAAGGAATACTCTGCTAAAATAATAAATACTTTATTACAATATTTATACTTCTGTATAGGTTATCTCATACCGTACATATACGCTATAGGCCAAAATGATCACATACTCACTTGACGCTATACTGAAACCAAACTATAAATACATAAATATCAACCTAGGTTTCTGGGTTGTACATATGTTTATAACCTAACTATTTAAACCTCATTGTATAACGTGAGATACATCTCGATCAGAAAATATTGTCAAGTAGTTCTGCAACTCCGGTCACAAGAAGCTCCATGGAACACCTGTCAATCATCCTTGGACTCCGGGGGGGGACCACAGGTGTGAGGGGTTCTCAGAATCTTATATGTAAATAAGGAAAGCGGGACGTCTCGGTGACTGACGACGCTCATTATTATTATCTTTACTTAGGGATAAGTTGTTCTATTATCTGACTCTCTCTCTCCTTATAAATACCTCTTGTAAATAATTTTATTGGAGAACTAAAAGGTAAATATCCTTTATAATAAATTAATTATCCCTTAATTTGTCCTTGCTTTATTTATCTTCGTGACAATATGAACAATTTATAAGAGAGAATTAGCGAAACTTCCTGGAGGATTAACAACTCTTCTTCTTCTTTCTTATCTCGACAACCATCATGACTGGGTGAAGTAGAATGCCTTTGTCATTAAGACTGGGAGCACTACTCAGTGGCAGGCCGACTTAGCTCTAAAAGAAATGGCTGCCTCTGACATGAGGAATAGACGCCATGTGTACAACATGGAGTACAAACGCTGCTCATCCTGTATCCCTGGATTAGGAGCCCTTACAGGGTACTATCAGCTGGGCCAGCTGAACCCAGGTTTTTTAGTGAGCTTGTTACTGCTCCTTCTCCTCCTTTGTCATCCGGGCTTGGGACCGTCAAAAGCTGATTAACAACTGATGTGTTTTAGTGAGCCTGGCCTTCCCAATACTTTTATCATTGCACTAAGGTAGCAGAAAATTGCTTTATTTAAAAATAAAAGGTAAGGGCTCCTTATAAAGAGTTTATTTTTTTAAACTTCTGAATATATAATGATAAATTACTATATTCATACACAGAGATGACAATTAGAAACACAATATTAGAAGGGTCAATAAATAAACAACAGATTAATTCTTCAAATATATCTTCGGCGATTGTTCAATTCCAACATCACTGAAGCAATTTCAAAATTGAGGATGCTTTCTCTTTTTTCTCCTCCAAATCAAATGTCAACAAAGTTCTTAGAAGTATTAACGCTTTCAATCAAATCAGTTTGATTTTGGTTTAAGATGGCCATCACGTGTGTCAAGAAATGCCGTTAATAGCAGACGAATTCTTGTTTACAACTGCTGCCGACAATAATGATGACATTTTCTGTAATCGTTCAAATTTCGACAAGTTTTACTGGCAATAAAAACCTGCGATTTGGCAGCGGAACAATAGATTTTATTGTTTCTTCGATGACTGAATGCGCCAATTATGAAAGACTTTCCCATACATGACTTCCATGCTACAATGCTAAGAATAGATTCTAAGCAGCAATTAAATAACACGCCGTGTTTTCCTAAAATAGCTCATTATCGGCAGTCAATTGAGCAGCAAGGCCATTTTTCCGAGGTCGTCCCATCAGCAAGTCTTCAGGCATCACGCTGGAAGCTCAACTACTTCTAGCTCTCAGCACTTTCCAGCTTCAACTGGCCTAACTGATTTTAGCTTTAAATGAGCTCAGTAATGAATAAAGATCGTAAACTGTAAGTTACGGGGGCAAGACCATTTGTCCGAGGTCGTCCCATCAGCAAGTCTTCAGACCATCACGCTGGAAGCTCGTCCACTTCTAGCTCTCAGCACTTTCCAGCTTCAAATGGCCTAACTGATTTTAGCTTTTAATGAGCCCAGTTATGAATAAAGATCGTAAACTGTAAGTTACCGGGGCAAGACCATTTGTCCGAGGTCGTCCCATCAGCAAGTCTTCAGGCCATCACGCTGGAAGCTCGTCCACTTCTAGCTCTCAGCAACTGCCAGCTCCAACTGATTTTACTCGTAAATTAGCCCAGTTATGAATAAGATCGAGATACCTCAAGTTAACGGGATTGGGGGGGATTCCGACCAGACACCTCCCTGCGGTCCCTCCTGGATCCTTGGAAAATTCGACCACATTCTGGTCCAAGCTGACTAACATGGCAACAGCACCCATTTTACAATGGGGAGCAAACATAGAAGACATGAGACTGCTGTGATAGAGATGTATGGTTACATCTGAGGTTCTTTATTGAACACAACAACAACTGAAAGTTACTGATGACTTGCAAAATCTATCGAAATAATTATCAACTAAAACATTGATTTAAAAAAATATATATTCCATAATATTTGACCAAATACCATTTCTTGATTAATCAAGTAAAGTCAACTACGTGCGTGTTTCAGGCTGTTAGCCCCACAAATGGTAAAAATCTGTATCTTGAAACTTGCTGAAATAAAATCAAGGGAATGGTAATTACGGCCAAAGGTGGCTGCGAAGGCAAAGAAATATCAAAAATAGAATAAAAATGAACGTACACTGGGTCTTGTGTTTAAATACACCTATCCCCCGATTTACACGGTAGATACGTTCCTGAGGAAAACGTGCAAATCGGGGGATAGGTGTGCACAGAAATAAAAACAAAATGCATTGACAGGTTAAAATATGTAGTCAGCACATAAGCTCGGGATTCCTCGTGAGATATGTACACAGCGCATGTGTTCAATCACAGTAGCATTTAGTATAGTGCGATAAAAACAATAAAAAAACTTATTTGGAAAACCGTGTAAAAGCGAAAACGTGTAAAACAAGTACCGTGTAAATCGGGTGATAGGTGTATTTAAAAAGACATTTTCTGAGGGTTCAAATAAAAGGTCTGAAGGATTACGCTATCAACCCAGTTATAATGTAAATGTTTTAATGCAATTGTAAATATAGAGATTACATTTTTGATTATTATCATCTTCCCGCAATGTTGTATTTTCGCCTGAAAATCGGCCTTTGCTACTTCACTCGCTCAAACACCTTTTTGTCAAATTCGACCGACTTCATAACACCTCATAGGATTCATGAAATCGAATAACTCCGCCTTTGCTGGTCCCAAGCCCGGATGAAAAAGGAGGAGGGGGAGCAGTAACAAGCTCACTAAAAAACCTGGGCTCAGCTGGCCTGGATGATAGTACCCTGTAAGGGCTCCTAATCCAGGGATACAGGATGAGCAGCGTTTGTACTCCATGTTAGGAGCGGCTGCACATGGCGTCTGTTCCTCATGTTAGAGGCGGCCATTTTATATAGAAGCTAAGTCGGCCTGCCACTGAGTAGTGCTCCCAGTGTTGATGACAAAGGCAGACGCATCCTACTTCACCCAGTCATGATGGTTGTCAAACTACGAGCTTGATACCCTAATATGATTGAGTGGAGATAAGAAAGAAGAAGATGAAATCGAAGCCGCCCCAGTACTGATGAGGGGCATATAGCCCGAAACCATGGTGTACAGGTGGTTGGCATTTGTTTTATTTTCCAAAACTGATGATATGTCACTTTCTCTATCTCTACTTACGTTTTGTACTGGAGTCTGATAAGCATATTGAGTTGTGTTAGAGTTTTTTATTTTTATTTTAATAACTCTGTGTATATATGTTTATCACAAAGCAATAACGCGCCATCTATACATAAAATGAAAGGATTTAAAAGCACGAATGTTTCTTTTATACATAATACAAACCTCTACTACCCTTACTGCAATGAAAAAATATATTATGTTATATGTTTATATTATATTTGACCAGAAGTGTCTGGTCACGTGTGTGAATTTATTGTATAATATGGTGGTTGGAAATAAAATAAGAGTAGAGTTGAGTTTTTGTGAGACCAGTGCTTTAAAACTAGTTAGAAATTGGAAAGCCCGCTACATTTTAGGAGAAGACTTTTGCGCTAACTATACCTCTAGGTTCAAGAGTGAATTGAAGAAAACCAGCGAAAAGAAGTTATCGAACAAGTTGTTTTGATGAATTTTTAAATGTAGGGGCGACGTTTATGGTTCATAAACCCAGCTATGCTTACTTATTTCCATATAGTGAACATAAGTCATGGTTGAAGAAATGCATAGGACGCCCATCTCTTTTTATCCACTTGATTAAAGGACGATTTCGGACAATCTCGCGTTTAGTTCCCCAATAAAAGACACCTCACGATATCCTCAATTTATTTAACAAAAATTCAGAGATGGAGTGGCATAAACAGTATACTTTTGACAGAGCCAAGACCCGGGATCAATTCCTGCATTGTACACGTTTTTTCTAAAGAAAAAAAGGCTTCAATGGTCCTGATTATTACACAAATTGAACCCCACCTGTAAACAGTATACTTTTGACAGAGCCAAGATCCGGGATCAATTCCCGCATTGTACACTTTTTTCTAAACAAAAAAAGGCTTCAATGGTCCTGATTATTACACAAATTCAACCCCACCTGTAAACAGTATACTTTGACAGAGCCAAGACCCGGGATCAATTCCCGCATTGTACACGTTTTTTCTAAAGAAAAAAAGGCTCAATGGTCCTGATTATTACACAAATTCAACCCCACCTGTAAACAGTATACTTTTGACAAAGCCAAAACCCGGGATCAATTCCCGCATTGTACACGTTTTTTCTAAAGAAAAAAAAAAAGCTTCAATGGTCCTGATTATTACACAAGTTCAACCCCACCTGTGAACAGTATACTTTTGACAGAGCCAAGATCAAGTATCGATTCCCGCATTGTACACTTTTTTTCTAAACAAAAAAAGCTTCAATGGTTTTGATTATTACATAGGTTCATCTCCACCTGTGAGTGCCAGTAACTAAACATTACTCTGTCACATTTGTAAATGCAAAGTCTAAAATGCTTTCTACGTTTGATGACATGTGTTGGGCTTACAGTGAAAGCTAAATGCAATCCAAGGGATGTGTTATGAAAAAAGATCACCGCGGTGGATCATACTTGGACCAGAGGTACTCACACCAGAAGTATTTGTCTGCTTGCTCTTCTAGGAATAACTCGAGGTCGACGTAGATCACGACGTACTCGCCATGCTCCAGCAGACCCTTCATCTGGAGCACCAGGTTCATGTTGATGAGCTCGCTGGGAGAGCCCAGGAACACGTACACTGCACCACGTCACATTGGCCAGACCGAGCAAATTTCATGTTACATTATGAGAATTCTAGAAATTTCATTCGTTTTAATAATGCACATGGTACAATCAATGAAGTAAACGTATGTTGATTTTATGTGAAATCATTCTCATGTGAATATTTAGATAGACAAAGCGTCTCTTGGGTCTATGTTAAATCATTCTTATTTGAATGTTTAGATAGACAGAGCGTGTCTTGGGTCTATGTTATATCATTCTTATTTGAATGTTTAGATAGGCACACCGTGTCTTGGGTCTATGTTATATCATTCTAATTTGACTGTTTAGATAGACAGAGCGTGTCTTGGGTCTATGTTATATCATTCTTATTTGAATGTTTAGATAGGCACACCGTGTCTTGGGTCTATGTTATATCATTCTTATTTGAATGTTTAGATAGACAGAGCGTGTCTTGGGTCTATGTTATATCATTCTTATTTGAATGTTTAGATAGGCACACCGTGTCTTGGGTCTATGTTATATCATTCTTATTTGAATGTTTAGATAAACACACCGTCTCTTGGGTCTATGTTATATCATTCTTATTTGAATGTTTAGATAGGCACACCGTGTCTTGGGTCTATGTTATATCATTCTTATTCGAATGTTTAGATAGGCACACCGTGTCTTGGGTCTATGTTATATCATTCTAATTTGAATGTTTAGATAGGCTCACCGTCTCTTGGGTCTATGTTATAGCATTCTTATTTGAATGTTTAGATAGACAGAGCGTGTCTTGGGTCTATGTTATATCATTCTTATTTGAATGTTTAGATAGGCACACCGTGTCTTGGGTCTATGTTATATCATTCTTATTTGAATGTTTAGATAGACAGAGCGTGTCTTGGGTCTATGTTATATCATTCTTATTTGAATGTTTAGATAGGCACACCGTCTCTTGGGTCTATGTTATAGCATTCTTATTTGAATGTTTAGATAGACACACCGTCTCTTGGGTCTATGTTATATCATTCTTATTTGAATGTTTAGATAGACAGAGCGTGTCTTGGGTCTATGTTATATCATTCTTATTTGAATGTTTAGATAGGCACACCGTCTCTTGGGTCTATGTTATAGCATTCTTATTTGAATGTTTAGATAGGCACACCGTCTCTTGGGTCTATGTTATAGCATTCTTATTTGAATGTTTAGATAGACAGAGCGTGTCTTGGGTCTATGTTATATCATTCTTATTTGAATGTTTAGATAGGCACACCGTGTCTTGGGTCTATGTTATATCATTCTTATTTGAATGTTTAGATAGGCACACCGTCTCTTGGGTCTATGTTATATCATTCTTATTTGAATGTTTAGATAGGCACACCGTCTCTTGGGTCTATGTTATAGCATTCTTATTTGAATGTTTAGATAGGCACACCGTGTCTTGGGTCTATGTTATATCATTCTTATTTGAATGTTTAGATAAACACACCGTCTCTTGGGTCTATGTTATATCATTCTTATTTGAATGTTTAGATAGACAGAGCGTGTCTTGGGTCTATGTTATATCATTCTTATTTGAATGTTTAGATAGACACACCGTCTCTTGGGTCTATGTTATATCATTCTTATTTGAATGTTTAGATAGACAGAGCGTGTCTTGGGTCTATGTTATATCATTCTTATTTGAATGTTTAGATAGACACACCGTGTCTTGGGTCTATGTTATATCATTCTTATTCGAATGTTTAGATAGACACACCGTCTCTTGGGTCTATATTATAACATACTTATTTGAATGTTTAGATAGACAGAGCGTGTCTTGGGTCTATGTTATATCATTCTTATTTGAATGTTTAGATAGACACACCGTCTCTTGGGTCCATATTATAACATACTTATTTGAATGTTTAGATAGACACACCGTCTCTTGGGTCTATATTATAACATACTTATTTGAATGTTTAGATAGACACACCGTCTCTTGGGTCTATGTTATATAATTCTTATTTGAATGTTTAGATAGACACACCGTGTCTTGGGTCTATGTTATATCATTCTTATTTGAATGTTTAGATTGGCTCACCGTCTCTTGGGTCTATCTTATATCATTCTTATTTGAATGTTTAGATAGGCACACCGTGTCTTGGGTCTATGTTAAATCATTCTTATTCGAATGTTTAGATAGGCACACCGTGTCTTGGGTCTATGTTATATCATTCTTATTTGAATGTTTAGATAGACACACCGTCTCTTGGGTCTATGTTATATCATTCTTATTTGAATGTTTAGATAGGCACACCGTGTCTTGGGTCTATGTTAAATCATTCTTATTTGAATGTTTATATTAGGCTCACCGTCTCTTGGGTCTATCTTATATCATTCTTATTTGAATGTTTAGATAGACACACCGTGTCTTGGGTCTGTGTTAAATCATAGTTTATACTCTTGAGCTGCGGAGAGCTTACCTCGGGTCTGAAAGTAGGTTGCCTCGATGATTTTGACGAAGGAATTGAAGCAACAGCTGTCCTTGTTCTCACAGCAGTAGTAGAAGTTCTCGAATTGCTTGGTGGCGACGAGGGACATGTTCTGGGGGAGCTGCAGTTCCAGGCTCCGGGCCATGGTGAGGTACGGCGACGAGTTCTCCACCACCAGGACGAACCGTCGCCACTTGAAGTGTTGGAGCAGGGAGAACACAGAGCTGACGACCTGTATCCGACCACACACATGACATAGTAATATATATATATATATATATTAAAAATAAAGAAGGCATCTCCTGACCACGAGCACATGTGCTTTTTAGATGGCAGAGGATGTCATTGGGATCTTCTTTCCTCCATTAGAATAGACGAAAGAATGGCTGCGGGTTTCTAGTCACTTTGGATAGGACCTCAGGTTATTTTTTGGTAGCTAATATATTGAATTAATCCCTTAGAATAGACGAAAGGATGGCTGCGGGTTTCTAGTCACTTTGGATAGGACCTCAGGTTATATTTTGGTAGCTAATATATTGAATTAATGCAGAATTATTGAGATTCATAAAACAAATTACAATAAAATTATATATATATATAATCTTCAGAGATTGGGCTGTCATGAAATATAATAATTAATGAAAGTGAAAAAGATATATTTATGTATCTTGGGAATCTTATTAATAACTATTTCTCAAACTATCGCTTCAAGACATTCGTAAAAATGTAAATTTTCCGAATTCCGCAATCCCTAATGAGAATTTCCAAGTGGTACGTAAAATTATAAATAACTTTATAGGCTGTCTGTGCACAATGTAATTAGGATCTTCTTTCCTCTATCTTAGAATAGACGAAAGGATGGCTGCGGGTTTCGAGCCTCTTTGGATAGGATCTCAGATCATTTTTTGGAAGCCAATATATTGAATTGAAACAGATTTTTGAGATTTTTTAAAAAATTCACAATAAAATTACTAATTCGTCAATTAACATCTCTTTGTGAGACAAATAACGATGGTCTTCTTCTTATTCTTTTTTTTTATCTCCACACTGGGTGAAGTAGAATACGTCTGCCTTTGTCATCAAGACTGGGAGCACTACTCAGTGGCAGGCCGACTTATCTCCAAAAGAAATGGCCGCCTCTGACATGAGGAACAGACGCCATGTGCAGCCGCTCCTAACATGGAGTACAGACTCATCCTGTATCCCTGGATTAGGAGACCTTACAGGGTACTATCAGCCGGGCCAGCTGAGTCTAGGTTTTTTAGTGAGCTTGTTACTGCTCCCCTTCCTCCTTTTTCATCCTGGCTTGGGACCGGAGTTGGTCGATGGTCTAATGGTCCACAGTGAATTCTTCGACCATCATTCTCATGTTTCTTGATTTAAATCTAAATATAGATAACAATAATACAACAGTTTCTGGAGATGTGTTTCTTTTTATTTTTAGAAATCTGAAATCTTTCCAGAAACCTAGTATATTGAACAGTCTTAAAGTCGAGCTTTCATTCCTTCGCCAAGAAGTTCGTTGGAATTGCGAAATGACTTTGCTGATGCATTCCAACCTTTTTCGAGGCGGTATATAGCAATTATGGATATATATGATTTTTGGTACGCATTTTCAGTAACAAAAATATATAGGATTATTTTTATTTAAAAATAAACTAAAAATCAATTTTAAAGAAAAGTTGCGGAAAAACGCAATAAGTATGGAAGGACAACCTACCCGTATTTATATTGACAGTTAAATACATAAAATTCTAAAATAAATACACCTCTCACACATAAAAAAAAATTGTCTTCGATTTTGATACTTTGAGCGAATTCATTCAAAACCTGATTAAGCGAGGGCTGATGACCTATTTCCATACAACAACCTACTTTGGCTACAAAGGTGGACGATCTGAAAATAGAACACTCCAAAATGGCTGCATGTAAAGTCTACTGGGCTATTTATGCAAATACGTATGCACAATTATAGAAATACACATCAAAACATTGCAACAGATTATAAAAGCGATGTATTTCCTCGTTGGAATCCGGCAAGCTTTCGATAAAAAGAATTTTGACGGGAAAATACTAAGTAAAATCCAGCAATTTGTGTTAGATCTCTAGAGGATCTTTTGATCGAAGGCATTACAGATTCCAATAGGGGGTCGGTAGAAGGATGATCTAAACCGTTGGTTTTCGACCGCTACGACTAGGATTCGATTCCCGCATTGGGCACTTTTTTTCTGATTTAATAAAAAAATGCTTCAATGGCCACCTATTCTTGCAAAAGTCCAACCCCACCAGCGAGTTCAAGTAATAAGTATGT
>CP092871.1:1237735-1292194 GCA_030710605.1 Cordylochernes scorpioides | reverse complement strand
CTCATCCTTAGTACACGTGGTACAGGCCATGATACTCATGGTGGGTAGAAGTAGGCGACTGCTTTTACTGTAAGTGCATCACTACATGTCTACATATGTGAAAAGTAGTTCGACTTTGAACTTATAAATGTGCCACATTAACGCTTTTAACATAAAAACATCAAATTAAGCCATATTATACAAAACTGTCATGGAACATTTCAACAAAAGAGTATGTATATTATATTTTTAAAAAGATTATATTTATTGTTTAATTTTTGATCATGTTGAGGATTATGGTAATGCAGTCGTGGTTAAAAATCTTGAAATAAAAATAATAAGGGTTTTGATCAGAGGTTACTTTAATTGAGGTAAGGAACGTATAAAAGACATAATTTGGTAAAAGTACTGCCTGGCTTAAGGCGAGTAGAACAAAGAAGAGATTATTTACATAATATACAAAGATTTGAGCCGGCCAGCGGGGAAAACAACAACGGAATTATTCTTGCCTTCGCCCGCACAAGTCTCAGTGGAGACTTTTCCGGGCACAAAACAACAACAACGATTTTTATAGGGGAAGCGTGACCTCTGGCGGTCGATTTAGCAGAGTATTTGAATCTATGAAAATATGATTTCAAATAAAATAATATTTTTATATAACATGTATATATTTCAGCAAAGTCTTTAAGATTATTTACCTGATACTATTCCTCATACATATATCTTATATAATAAATAGGCATATATTGGATTGAATTAAAGATTTATTCGCAAATAATTCTGTTGGCTGAACGCCAACCTTTATCAAGGCATTACATTTTTGTATAAGCAAACTCAGCGCCGCATAGTGTTATAATATCACAGTTGAAATAATTTTAAAATTAAAAAGTAGGTGGGGGAAATTTGTGCATGAGCAAATTATTATAAAAGAGAGAGAGAGTTACAATCAGAATAAGTTAAATATCTATTCTGTATTATTTATGGATATATAAAAAATACAATTTTCAATTATAAACCTTTGTTTCGAATAAAAATTAGTTCTTACATGACTTTTGGGAATTCCTTTATAAATTCGTGGGATACACTCTAGTGATCCAACATATGATGACATAATTATTACTCGCACTCGCTGGTGGGGTTGGACTTTTGCAAGAATAGGGGGCCATTGGAGCATTTTTTTTTTATTAAATCAGAAAAAAAGGGCCTAATGCGGGAATCGAACCCGGGTCTTAGCGGTCGAAAACCAACGGTTTAGACCATCCTTCCACCGACCCCCTATTGGAATCTGTAATGCCTTCGATCAAAAGAACTTCTTGGGATCTAAAACAAATTGCTAGATTTTACTTAGTATTTTCCCGTCAAAATTCTTTTTATCGAAAGCTTGCCGGATTCCAACGAGGAAATACATCGCTTTTATAATCTGTTGCAATGTTTTGATGTGTATTTCTATAATTGTGCATACGTATTTGCATAAATAGCCCAGTAGACTTTACATGCAGCCATTTTGGAGTGTTCTATTTTCAGATCGTCCACCTTTGTAGCCAAAGTAGGTTGTTGTATGGAAATAGCTCATCAGCCCTCGCTTAATCAGGTTTTGAATGAATTCGCTCAAAGTATCACAACGGCTAAAATTTAGTTTTTTTTTAAATGTGTGAGAGGTGTCTTTTTTTAGAATTTTATGTATTTAACTGTCAATATAAATACGGGTAGGTTGTCCTTCCATACTTATTGCCTTTTTCCGCAACTTTTTCTTCAAAATTGATTTTTTGTTCATTTTTAAATAAAAAATCCTATATATTTTTTATAATGAAAATGTGTACCAAAAATCATATATCCATAATTGCTATATACGGCTTCAAGAAAAGTTGGAATGCATCAGCAAAGTCATTTCGCAATTCCAACGAACCTCTTGGCGAAGGAATGAAAGCTCGACTTTAAGACTGTTCAATATACCAGGTTTCTGGAAAGATTTCAGATTTCTAAAAATAAAAAGAAACACATCTCCAGAAACTGTTGTATTATTGTTATCTATATTTAGATTTAAATCAAGAAACATGAGAATGATGGTCGAAGAATTCACTGTGGACCATTAGACCATCGACCAACTCCGGTCCCAAGCCAGGATGAAAAAGGAGGAAGGGGAGCAGTAACAAGCTCACTAAAAAACCTAGACTCAGCTGGCCCGGCTGATAGTACCCTGTAAGGTCTCCTAATCCAGGGATACAGGATGAGTCTGTACTCCATGTTAGGAGCGGCTGCACATGGCGTCTGTTCCTCATGTCAGAGGCGGCCATTTCTTTTGGAGATAAGTCGGCCTGCCACTGAGTAGTGCTCCCAGTCTTGATGACAAAGGCAGACGTATTCTACTTCACCCAGTGTGGAGATAAAAAAAAAGAATAAGAAGAAGACCATCGTTATTTGTCTCACAAAGAGATGTTAATTGACGAATTAGTAATTTTATTGTGAATTTTTTAAAGAATCTCAAAAATTCTGTTTCAATTCAATATATTGGCTTCCAAAAAATGATCTGAGATCCTATCCAAAGAGGCTCGAAACCCGCAGCCATCCTTTCGACTATTCTAAGATAGAGGAAAGAAGATCCTAATTACATTGTGCACAGACAGCCTATAAAGTTATTTATAATTTTACGTACCACTTGGAAATTCTCATTAGGGATTGCGGAATTCGGAAAATTTACATTTTTACGAATGTCTTGAAGCGATAGTTTGAGAAATAGTTATTAATAAGATTCCCAAGATACATAAATATATCTTTTTCACTTTCATTAATTATTATATTTCATGACAGCCCAATCTCTGAAGATTATATATAAATATATATATATATATATATATATATATATAATTTTATTGTAATTTGTTTTATGAATCTCAATAATTCTGCATTAATTCAATATATTAGCTACCAAAAAATGACCTGAGGTCCTATCCAAAGTGACTAGAAACCCGCAGCCATCCTTTCGTCTATTCTAAGATGGAGGAAAGAAGATCCCAATGACATCCTCTGCCATCTAAAAAGCACATGTGCTCGTGGTCAGGAGATGCCTTCTTTATTTTTAATATATATATATATATATTACTATGTCATGTGTGTGGTCGGATACAGGTCGTCAGCTCTGTGTTCTCCCTGCTCCAACACTTCAAGTGGCGACGGTTCGTCCTGGTGGTGGAGAACTCGTCGCCGTACCTCACCATGGCCCGGAGCCTGGAACTGCAGCTCCCCCAGAACATGTCCCTCGTCGCCACCAAGCAATTCGAGAACTTCTACTACTGCTGTGAGAACAAGGACAGCTGTTGCTTCAATTCCTTCGTCAAAATCATCGAGGCAACCTACTTTCAGACCCGAGGTAAGCTCCATCCAGAACCCCAGCTCAGGTATAAACTATGATTCAACACAGACCCAAGACACGGTGTGTCTATCTAAACATTCAAATAAGAATGATATAACATAGACCCAAGAGACGGTGTGTCTATCTAAACATTCAAATAAGAATGATATAACATAGACCCAAGACACGCTCTGTCTATCTAAACATTCAAAAAAGAATGATATAACATAGACCCAAGACACGGTGTGCCTATCTAAACATTCAAATCAGAATTATATAACATAGACCCAAGAGACGGTGTGTCTATCTAAACATTCAAATAAGTATGTTATAATATGGACCCAAGAGACGGTGTGTCTATCTAAACATTCAAATAAGAATGATATAACATAGATCCAAGAGACGGTGCGTCTATCTAAACATTCAAATAAGAATGATATAACATAAACCCAAGACACGCTCTGTCTATCTAAACATTCAAATAAGAATGATATAACATAGACCCAAGAGAAAGTGTGTCTATATAAACATTCAAATAAGAATGATAAAACATAGACCCAAGAGACGGTGTGTCTATATAAACATTCAAATAAGAATGATATAACATAGACCCAAGACACGCTCTGTCTATCTAAACATTCAAATATGAATGATATAACATAGACCCAAGAGACGGTGTGTCTATCTAAACATTCAAATAAGAATGCTATAACATAGACCCAAGAGACGGTGTGCCTATCTAAACATTCAAATAAGAATGATATAACATAGACCCAAGACACGGTGTGTCTATCTAAACATTCAAAAAAGAATGATTTAACATAGACCCAAGACACGGTGTGTCTATCTAAACATTCAAATAAGAATGATATAACATAGACCCAAGAGACGGTGTGTCTATCTAAACATTCAAATAGGAATGATATAACATAGACCCAAGAGACGGGGTGTCTATCTAAACATCAAATAAGAATGATATAACATAGACCCAAGAGACGGGGTGTCTATCTAAACATCAAATAAGAATGATAAAACATAGACCCAAGAGACGGGGTGTCTATCTAAACATCAAATAAGAATGATATAACATAGACCCAAGAGACGGTGTGTCTATCTAAACATTCAAATCAGAATTATATAACATAGACCCAAGACACGGTGAGCCTATCTAAACATTCAAATCAGAATTATATAACATAGACCCAAGACACGGTGAGCCTATCTAAACATTCAAATCAGAATTATATAACATAGACCCAAGAGACGGTGAGCCTATCTAAACATTCAAATCAGAATTATATAACATAGACCCAAGACACGGTGAGCCTATCTAAACATTCAAATAAGAATGATATAACATAGACCCAAGAGACGGTGTGTTTATCTAAACATTCAAATCAGAATTATATAACATAGACCCAAGACACGGTGAGCCTATCTAAACATTCAAATAAGAATGATATAACCTAGACCCAAGACACGCTCTGTCTATCTAAACATTCAAATAAGAATGATATAACATAGACCCAAGACACGGTGCGTCTATCTAAACAGTCAAATAAGAATGATATAACATAGACCCAAGAGACGGTGCGTCTATCTAAACATTCAAATAAGAATGATATAACATAGACCCAAGACACGCTCTGTCTATCTAAACATTCAAATAAGAATGATATAACATAGACCCAAGATACGCTCTGTCTATCTAAACAGTCAAATAAGAATGATATAACATAGACCCAAGAGACGGTGCGTCTATCTAAACATTCAAATAAGAATGATATAACATAGACCCAAGACACGCTCTGTCTATCTAAACATTCAAATAAGAATGATATAACATATACCCAAGAGACGGTGAGTCTATCTAAACATTTAAATAAGAATGATATAATATAGACCCAAGACACGGTGTGTCTATCTAAACATTCAAATAAGAATGATATAACATAGACCCAAGACACGCTCTGTCTATCTAAACATTCAAATAAGAATGATATAACATAGACCCAAGAGACAGTGTGTCTATATAAACATTCAAATAAGGATGATAAAACATAGACCCAAGAGACGGTGTGTCTATATAAACATTCAAATAAGAATGATATAACATAGACCCAAGACACGCTCTGTCTATCTAAACATTCAAATAAGAATGATATAACATAGACCCAAGAGACGGTGTGTCTATATAAACATTCAAATAAAAATGCTATAACATAGACCCAAGACACGCTCTGTCTATCTAAACATTCAAATAAGAATGATTTCACATAGACCCAAGAGACGGGGTGTCTATCTAAACATTCAAATAAGAATGTTAAAACATAGACCCAAGAGACGGTGTGTCTATCTAAACATTCAAATAAGAATGCTATAACATAGACCTAAGAGACGGTGTGTCTATCTAAACATTCAAATAATAATGATATAAAGGGAAAGACTCTTCTAGTAAGGTATATCAATTAAGAAAGGTTCAGAAGATGAGTTTCTTTTATTGTAAAAATGCTACGAGCTTTCGGACAAAAGCCCTTCGACAGGCAAATTTAACTATACTAAGCAAGATATCGATGGTTGTAGGGAATATATACACGTATTAATTTACATAAAATAAAAATATTAAGAATATAAAAAATAATAATAATAATAATAAAAGGCATGCAAATGAACAATTTAACTATTTGTAAAAGTAAAAAAATTCGAAAATAAAAATTCTAGAGAGCAATGCAAGAAATGCAGAAAACATTAGCTGGAAGAAAAAGAATAACAATGAGGCAAATAAATGACTGTAATGGATCTTCAACTGTATAACTAATTGTATCCAAGTAACTATTAGGGGTGGATTTGTACGGTTAAAGGTTGTATTCTGGGCTGCCATCTATGAAATTGGTATTTAATGACTAGTGGGAGACAAAAACCGGTTTGAACGAGTATGACTGAAGATGGTGGGAGGGGGGGGGGTTATTAATATACTAAAGGTAGAATCTGAAAAAGTTTAATTGGAAATGTAGTTTGTGTAGACTGCGGGAATGTCTATTTTTCTATTTATGCTGTGTAGCTTGGATGAAACTATGGATTCCAGAACCAATCTCTGGTGTAGGTTGGAGATATTTTTGTAGTGAATGGTTGGGTTAGCAGTGTCAAAGGAATGGCCAGAAGATGCAATGTGTTGAAAAATAAGGGAACGGGTATCTCGGTTGGTGATGTTGCGTGTGTGTTCGGACATTCTGATGGCGATGGTTCTACCGGTCTCCCCCACATAGGTGGCAGGACACTGTTGGCACGAGACCGAGTAGACTGCTCCAGAAGATGTTACAGGATCAGTGGAGGAGTCGGTTTTTGTGATGGGATGCCTAAGGAGTGAGTGGAGGTTAGGTGTGTTAGTAAAAAAGGTACGGATGCCAAAGGGTTTGAGGAAACGGGAGAGGTTAACTAAGAGGGGAGAGAATGGGATCACACATGTGGATTTGTAAGTTGCAGGGGGGTGAGAGGAGCAGGTGAATAGGTGTGTTTTTCTATGAAGGATAGAGGGAAACCTGAAATTGTAAGATGGGAGATGATGCGATTCTTTTCAATAGTTTTGAAGATGGGTAGTGAGCAGTGGGTTAATAGGCGGCGGGTTAGGGCTTTAACTATATTGATTTTGTGGGAAGTTGGACAGTGTGACCTAAAATGGGTGTATCTGGGGGGGTGGTTTTTCTTGTAGTAGACTGTGGTATGGTAGGTGTTTGGGGTGCGTATGACTAGGACATCCAGGAAAGGAATAACATGCTCATGTTCTTTCTCAAGAGTGAATGTGATGTTGGGATTGTAAGTGTGGAGGTCGGTGAAAATGATATTCTCGCTGTCGGTTTTGCATACGCAAAAAATATCGTCAACGTATCGACGCCAGAAGAAGATGTTTGAGGGTTGCCGGTTACAGATCCACTGGTCTATGGTAGACATCTTTATTTCAGACAAAATGGATGAGAGGGGGCTGCCCATTGGGGTTCCCCTGGTCTGTTTAAAGTGGGTATGAGAATAGGTGAAGGTGTTCATGCACAGGCAGATCTTGGTGAGTGAGAAGATGTTGTTGGCTATGGTGGCATCTGTGTGGATGGATGAAAAGAATTGGTGGAGGTTATCTAACATGAGGCTGTGTGGAAGGCTGAGGAATAGGGAAGATACGTCGAACGAGCACATGGATGAGTTTGGAGGGGGGAGCAGGTTTGTTATATCCTGTATGAAACTGGTGGAATTGGGTGTCGTGAAGGCTCTCCTGTTATTATTCCAAAGAGGGGTTAGAAGGTTCGTAAGGTGTTTGGCCAGGGGGTAGGCAGGGGATAGGTGGTATGCGATGACTGGACGGAGGGGGACTGATGGTTTGTGGATCTTGGGGAGGCCGTAAATATAGGCATTAGTTCCCAAGTTGGAGGTGAAGTTTTTGTGATCTTCTATTGTGATGGAGGCCGAGCGTTTCATGCGGTTGAGGGAAACTCTAAAATTCTTGGTTGTTGCTTTGCTTTCTTCTGCGGAGATTTGGATGAAAGTGGTTGTATCATTCAGTATGTCCATCATTTTGTATGGTATTCGGTTTGGTTGATGATAACCGCATCAGATCCCTTGTCTGATCGGGTAATGACAATGGATCGTTGGGATTTCAGTTTGCGTATGATCTTGTGTTCTAATCTTGACATGGAGAGTGGAGGTAGCGGTCGTTGGAGGGTGCGGGTTACTTGGTTCCTGATGGTTCATTGGTCTTAGTGGGAGAGGGTTCTGATAGAGGCCTCTATTCCACTAATGAGTCGGGGTGTGTCTACTTTGGCTGGGATTCTGTATTTTAGCCCTTTGGATAATAGTCTATTTTCAGCTGGTGATAGGGTTATGTCAGACATGTTGATAACATTAGGGACCTCATGGTCGGTGTTCCTACGTTGGAGAGGGAAAGCATATTTTCGGGACCAAAACTCCAGTTTTTGGTTATGTTTGCGGTTTGTATTCTGTTCCAGGGCCTTAACGTCTGTTGTGGTTTTTTCTATGAAAGAGGTGAGAACTGCGATGTCCATGTTCTGTGTGATCAGAAAGATGAGTCCTTTGATGGATTTGCTGAGGAATCTGATATTGGAATAGCAGCCTTTGGTTCTGGTGCGTAGTAACTGTCTTTGGGTACGTTTGATGAGTTCCGCTGAGAAAGGATTGCGTACTGGGTCCTTCAATCTGAGTGACGGGGGAATGAAATCCAGTTGTTCACATAGTTGGTTAAAACGTAGATGGCGGCGCCATTTAGCTAGTTGAAGTGATTTTTTATGGATGAGGAATTTGTACCTTTCGATTAAATCAGTGCTGAGATTCATGGTGAAAAATTGATAGAAACGATTTAACCGTACAAATCCACCCCTAATAGTTACTTGGATACAATTAGTTATACAGTTGAAGATCCATTACAGTCATTTATTTGCCTCATTGTTATTCTTTTTCTTCCAGCTAATGTTTTCTGCATTTCTTGCATTGCTCTCTAGAATTTTTATTTTCGTATTTTTTCACTTTTACAAATAGTTAAATTGTTCATTTGCATGCCTTTTATTATTATTATTATTATTTTTTTTTATATTCTTAATATTTTTATTTTTATGTAAATTAATACGTGTATATATTCCCTACAACCATCGATATCTTGCTTAGTATAGTTAAATTTGCCTGTCGAAGGGCTTTTGCCCGAAAGCTCGTAGCATTTTTACAATAAAAGAAACTCATCTTCTGAACCTTTCTTAATTGAAATAATGATATAACATAGACCCAAGACACTGTGTGCCTATCTAAACATTCAAATAAGAATGATATAACATAGACCCAAGACACGCTCTGTCTATCTAAACATTCAAATAAGAATGATATAACATAGACCCAAGACACGGTGTGCCTATCTAAACATTCAAATAAGAATGATATAACATAGACCCAAGACACGGTGTGCCTATCTAAACATTCAAATAAGAATGATATAACATAGACCCAAGACACGCTCTGTCTATCTAAACATTCAAATTAGAATGATATAACATAGACCCAAGAGACGGTGTGCCTATCTAAACACTCAAATAGGAATGATATAACATAGACCCAAGACACGGTGAGCCTATCTAAACACTCAAATAGGAATGATATAACATAGACCCAAGACACGCTCTGTCTATCTAAACAGTCAAATAAGAATGATATAACATAGACCCAAGACACGGTGTGCCTATCTAAACATTCAAATCAGAATGATATAACATAGACCCAAGACACGGTGTGCCTATCTAAACATTCAAATAAGAATGATATAAGATAGACCCAAGACACGGTGTGTCTATCTAAACATTCAAATAAGAATGATATAAGATAGACCCAAGACACGGTGGTGTCTATCTAAACATTCAAATAAGAATGATATAAGATAGACCCAAGACACGGTGTGCATATCTAAACATTCAAATAAGAATGATATAAGATAGACCCAAGACACGGTGTGCCTATCTAAACATTCAAATAAGAATGATATAAGATAGACCCAAGACACGGTGTGCCTATCTAAACATTCAAATAAGAATGATATAAGATAGACCCAAGACACGGTGTGCCTATCTAAACATTCAAATAAGAATGATATAACATAGACCCAAGACACGGTGTGCCTATCTAAACATTCAAATAAGAATGATATAAGATAGACCCAAGACACGGTGTGCCTATCTAAACATTCAAATAAGAATGATATAACATTGACCCAAGACACGGTGTGTCTATCTAAACATTCAAATAAGAATGATATAACACAGAATCAACATACGTTATTTAATTGATCGTACCATGTGCATTATTAAAACGAATGAAATTTCTAGAATTCTCATAATGTAACATGAAATTTGCTCGGTCTGGCCAATGTGACGTGGTGCAGTGTACGTGTTCCTGGGCTCTCCCAGCGAGCTCATCAACATGAACCTGGTGCTCCAGATGAAGGGTCTGCTGGAGCATGGCGAGTACGTCGTGATCTACGTCGACCTCGAGTTATTCCTAGAAGAGCAAGCAGACAAGTACTTCTGGTGTGAGTACTTCAGGTCCAAGTATGATCCACCGCGGTAATCCTTTTTATAACACATCCCGTGGATTGCAGTTAGCTTTCAATGTAAGCTCAACACATGTAATCACACATATAAAGCATTTTAGATTTGCATTTACAAATGTGCCAGAGTAATGTTTAGTTACTGGCACTCACAGGTGGGGTTGAACTTGTGTAAAAATCAGGGCCATTGAAGCCTTTTTTTGTTTAGAAAAAAGTGTACAATGCGGGAATCGATACCTGATCTTGGCTCTGTCAAAAGTATACTGTTTACAGGTGGGGTTGAACTTGTGTAATAATCAGGACCATTGAAGCCTTTTTTTGTTTAGAAAAAAGTGTACAATGCGGGAATTGATCCCGGATCTTGGCTCTGTCAAAAGTATACTGTTTACAGGTGGGGTTGAATTTGTGTAATAATCAGGACCATTGAGCCTTTTTTTCTTTAGAAAAAACGTGTACAATGCGGGAATTGATCCCGGATCTTGGCTCTGTCAAAAGTATACTGTTCACAGGTGGGGTTGAACTTGTGTAATAATCAGGACCATTGAAGCCTTTTTTTTTGTTTAGAAAAAGTGTACAATGCGGGAATTGATCCCGGATCTTGGCTCTGTCAAAAGTATACTGTTTACAGGTGGGGTTGAATTTGTGTAATAATCAGGACCATTGAAGCCTTTTTTTCTTTAGAAAAAAGTGTACAATTCAGAAATTGATCCCGGGTCTTGGCTCTGTCAAAAGTATACTGTTTAGCTACTCACCCACTAACTCTGTTAAATAAAGTGAGGATATCGTGGGGTGTCTTTTATTGGGGAACTAAACGCGAGCTTGTCCGAAAGCGTCCTTTCATTAAGTGGTTAAAAAGAGTTGAGGCGTCCTATGAATTTCTGCAACCATGACTTATGTTCACTATATAGAAATAAGTAAGCATAGCTGGGTTTATGAACCAAAAACGTCGCCCCTACATTTAAAAATTAATCAAAACAACACTTGTTCGATAACTTCTTTTCGCTGGTTTTCTTCAATTCGCTCTTGAACCTAGAGGTATAGTTAGCGCAAAGGTATTCTCCTAAAATGTAAGCGGCCTTTCCAATTCCTAACTAGTTTTAAAGCACTGGTCTCACAAAAACTCAACTCTACTCTTATTTTATTTCAAACCACCATATTATACAATAAATTCACACACGTGACCAGACACTCCTGGTCAAATGTAATATAAACATATAACATATTATTTTTTCATCGCAGTAAGGGTAGTAGAGGTTTGTATTATGTATAAAAGAAACATTCGTGCTTTTAAATCCTTTCATTTTATGTATAGATGGCGCGTTATTGCTTTGTGATAAACATATATACACAGAGTTATTAAAAATAATAATAAAAAAACTCTAACAAAACTCAATATGCTTAACAGACTCCAGTACAAAACGTAAGTAGAAATAGAGAATGTGACATATCATCAGTTTTGGAAAATAAAACAAAATCCACGACCTGTACACCATGGTTTCGGGCTATATGGCCCTCATCAGTACTGGGGCGGCTTCGATTTCATATTCTTCTTCTTTCTTTCTTATCTCCACTCAATCATATTAGGGTATCAAGCTTGTAGTTTGACAACCATCATGACTGGGTGAAGTAGGATGCGTCCGCCTTTGTCATTAAGACTGGGAGCACTACTCAGTGGCAGGCCGACTTAGCTCCAAAAGAAATGGCCGCCTCTGACATGGGGAACAGAGGCCATGTGCAGCCGCTCCTAACATGGAGTACAAACGCTGCTCATCCCGTATCCCTGGATTAGGAGCCCTTACAGGGTACTATCAGCCAGGCCAGCTGAGCCCAGGTTTTTTAGTGAGCTTGTTATTGCTCCCCCTCCTCCTTTTTCATCCGGGCTTGGGACCAGCAAAGGCGGAGTTCTTGGATTTCATGAATCCTACGAGGTGTTATGAAGTCGGTCGAATTTGACAAAAAGGTGTTTAAGCGAGTGAAGGGGCAAGAGCAGATTTTCAGGTGAAAATACAACATTGCGGGGTAAGGATATTCATCAAAAATGTAATCTCTATATTTACAATTGCATTAAAACATTTACACTATAACTGGGTTGATAGCGTAATCCTTCAGACCTTTTATTTGAACCCTCAGAAAATTTCTTTTTAAATACACCTATCACCCGATTTACACGGTACTTGTTTTACACGTTTTCGCTTTTACACGGTTTTCCAAATAAGTTTTTTTATTGTTTTTATCGCACTATACTAAATGCTACTGTGATTGAACACATGCGCTGTGTACATATCTCACGAGGAATCCCGAGCTTATGTGCTAACTACATATTTTAACCTGTCAATGCATTTTATTTTTATTTCTGTGTACATATCCCCCGATTTACACGTTTTTTCTCAAGAACGTATCTACCGTGTAAATCGGGGGATAGGTGTATTTAAACACGAGACCCAGTATACGTTCACTTTTACTCTATTTTTGATATTTCTTTGCCTTCGCAGCCACCTTTGGCCGTAATTACCATTTCCTTGTTTTTTTCAGCAAGTTTCAAGATACAGATTTTTAGCATTTGTGGGGCTAACAGCCTGAAACACGCACGTAGTTGACTTTACTTGATTGATGAAGAAAAGGTATTTGGTCAAATATTATGGAATAATTTTTAAAAATCAACGTTTCAGTTGGTATTTATTTCGATAGATTTCACAAGTCATCAGTAACTTTCAGTTGTTGTTGTGTTCAATGAAGAACCTCAGTTGTATCCATACATCTCTATCACAGCAGTCTCATGTCTTCTATGTTTGCTCCCCATTGGAAAATGGGTGTTGTTGCCATGTTAGTCAGCTTGGACCAGAATGTGGTCGAATTTTCCAAGGATCCAGGAGGGACCGCAGGGAGGTGTCTGGTCGGAATCCCCCCCAATCCCCTTAACTTACAGTATCTCGATCTTATTCATAACTGGGCTAATTTACGAGTAAAATCAGTTGGAGCTGGCAGTTGCTGAGAGCTAGAAGTAGTTGAACTTCCAGCGTGATGGTCTGAAGACTTGCTGATGGGACGACCTCGGACAAATGGTCTTGCCCCCGTAACTTACAGTTTACGATCTTTATTCATAACTGGGCTCATTAAAAGCTAAAATCAGTTGGGCCAGTTGAAGCAGGCAAGTGCTGAGAGCTAGAAGTGGACGAGCTTCCAGCGTGATGGTCTGAAGACTTGCTGATGGGACGACCTCTGACAAATGGTCTTGCCCCCGTAACTTACAGTTTACGATCTTTATTCATTACTGAGCTCATTTAAAGCTAAAATCAGTTAGGCCAGTTGAAGCAGGCAAGTGCTGAGAGCTAGAAGTAGTTGAGCTTCCAGCGTGATGGCCTGAAGACTTGCTGATGGGACGACCTCGGACAAATGGCCTTGCTGCTCAATTGCCTGCCGATAATGAGCTATTTTAGGAAAACACGCGTGTTATTTAATTGCTGCTTAGAATCTATTCTTAGCATTGTAGCATGGAAGTCATGTATGGGAAAGTCTTTCATAATTGGCGCATTCAGTCATCGAAGAAACAATAAAATCTATTGTTCCGCTGCCAAATCGCAGGTTTTTATTGCCAGTAAAACTTGTCGAAATGTGAACGATTACAGAAAATGTCATCATTATTGTTGGCAGCAGTTGTAAACAAGAATTCGTCTGCTATTAACGGCATTTCTTGACATACGTGATGGCCATCTTAAACCAAAATCAAACTGATTTGATTGAAAGCGTTAATACTTCTAAGAACTTTGTTGACATTTGATTTGGAGGAGAAAAAAGAGAAAGCATCCTCAATTTTGAAATTGCTTCAGTGATGTTGGAATTGAACAATCGCCGAAGATATATTTGAAGAATTAATCTGTTGTTTATTTATTGACCCTTCTAATATTGTGTTTCTAATTGTTATCTCTGTGTATGAATATAGTAATTTATCATTATATATTCAGAGGTTTGAAGAAATAAACTCTTGATAAGGCGCCCTTACCTTTCATTTTTAAATAAAGCAATTTTCTGCTACCTTAGTGCAATGATAAAAAATATTGGGAAGGCCAGGTTCACTAACACACATCAGTTGTTAATCAGCTTTTGCCGGTCCTAAGCCCGGATGACAAAGGAGGAGAAGGAGCAGTAACAAGCTCACTAACAAAACCTGAGCTTAGCTGGCCATGCTAATAGTACCCTGTAAGGGCTCCTAATCCAGGTATACAAGATGAGCAGCGTTTGTACTCCATTTTGGGAGCTGCTACACATGACGTCTATTCCTATGTCAGAGGCGGCCATTTCTTTTAGAGCTAAGTCGGTGGCCTGCCACTGAGTAGTGCTCCCAGTCTTAATGACAAAGGCATTCTACTTCACCCAGTCATGATGGTTGTCGAGATAAAAAAAGAAGAAGAAGAATTGTTAATCCTCCAGGAAGTTTCGCTAATTCTCTCTTATAAATTGTTCATATTGTCGCGGAGATAAATAAAGCAAGGACAAATTAAGGAATAATTAATTTATTATAAAGGATATTTACCTTTTAGTTCTCCAATAAAATTATTTACAAGAGGTATTTATAAGGAGAGAGAGAGTCAGATAATAGAACAACTTATCCCTAAGTAAAGATAATAATAATGAGCGTCGTCAGTCACCGAGGCGTTCCGCTTTCCTTATTTACAGATAAGATTCTGAGAACCCCTCACACCCGTGGTCCCCCCCGGAGTCCAGGGATGATTGACAGGTGTTCCATGGAGCTTCTTGTGACCGGAGTTGCAGAACTACTTGACAATATATTCTGATCGAGATGTATCTCAAGTTATACAAGGAGGTTTAAATAGTTAGGTTATAAACATATGTACAACCCAGAAACCTAGGTTGATATTTATGTATTTATAGTTTGGTCTCAGTATAGCGTCAAGTGAGTATGTGATCATTTTAGGCAATAGCGTATATGTACGGTATGAGAGAACCAATACACAAGTATAAATATTGTAACAAAGTATTTATTATTTTAGCATAGTATTCTTTTTTATGTTTATATTTTGCTATACACCTATCCCCCGATTTACACGGTAGATACGTTCCTGAGAAAAACGTGTAAATCGGGGGATAGGTGTACACAGAAATAAAAATAAAATGCATTGACAGGTTAAAATATGTAGTCAGCACATAAGCTCGGAATTCCTCGTGAGATGTGTACACAGCGCATGTGTTCAATCACAGTAGCATTTAGTATAGTGCGATAAAAACAACAAAAAAACTTATTTGGAAAACCGTGTAAAAGCGAAAACGTGTAAAACAAGTACCGTGTAAATCGGGGGATAGGTGTACTCTGTACACTTCCCTTTTTTGCTTATCTTTTGTTTATCACTCATAGTTTGTTCTTGCCTGAAATAAATTTTTGTCTCATCCCGAAGTTGGCCTTCCCTGATTTTCCACGTGGCAATATATTGTATTAACATTTATTACTAGTGGAATATAGTTTCCTCTCTTTATATTTGCATATATGATCAATTCAGAAAATCCGTTTTATCATATTGTGACAAAGTATTTATCATATTTTATACACAGATTATTAATTTTTGATATTTATATTTTGCTATTCTGGACACTTCCTTCATTACTTATCTTGTATCTTATTAATGTTGATTTTGCCTTAAATAAATTGCTGTGTCATCCTGAAGTTTCCTGATTTTCTATGTTCCAATATCATTTGAAAGATGAAAATTTTTAATCTAGGGGAATAGTTTCTCGAATGCTTTTTTGTAAGAAAATTTTCCCTGGATGAAATTTATCTCAAATAATATAAGATTAATACATTTATAATACAATTTAATGCGGCTTATAATTGTAGAACGACATTTGAAAATTATCCCGCATGTGTTTCTTTTGAACGAAAAATCGAAATTCATTTTAAGGGGAGAAATAACGATTATTTCTAACCTTAGGGATGAAGTATGAAAGGATGAATTGTGAAGGGTAATGATGAATCCCTGGACACTTTTATTTTTCCGTTCATCATTACCCCTCACAATTCATCCTTTCATACTTCATCCCTAAGGTTAGAAATAATCGTTATTTCTCCTTAAAATAAATTTCGATTTTTCGTTCAAAAGAAACACATGCGGGATAATTTTCAAATGTCGTTCTACGATTACTACATTTAATCAGATCTTTTGTGCTTTTGATTTTTTATAGAATATAAAAAGACTTCGTTAAGATAATAATTATTTCTTCTGCCATCGAATTACACCATGTATTCAAGCATTAGTAAGATCGGCAAATATTTGCTGTCTGGCCTCTGTTTGGTCAAACATCGTTTGGAACGATATCGAAGCCAGAATTTCTTCACTTCAGGTCACCATCATCAAGCTGGGAATCGTCTTCTGACCGACAATTATACTAGATAAATGACTCGGCTTCGCCCGAGAATTCCCCCGAGTGCAATTTCCTTCATACTGAAAGTACATCAATAATAAATAGTAGAAATGCCATAGAATAGCAATACAGAAGTAAAACATAAACCACAGGCAAAATTTTGTGCTGGCAAAAATTGTATTATATTAGTGTTTAGGTATTTGATATAATTATTTTTTTGAAATCCATTTATTTGTTTCAAAATCAATATAGTTTAAATAGATGGCAGCTTTTCCACCCAACCCCCGAGGTACCCGCCCCAGCGCATTAACCCTTGAAATTGCCTGAGATGAATGAGTGACTACTATGGATATTGACTGCGATGCCCATCTTCTCAGTAAGAATAAGAAAAATAAATTTATAAAAAAACTACTAAAACAAACTAAAGAATATATATATTCAGAATGGGGTTGGAGCAGTGATATAAACGTTGATTTTTGATAGCCACGACTTTGGAACTAATCCTGCATTGGTCATTTTTTTTTCTAAAATTCCCTACAATCGCTCTTTTCCTCTCCTTCTCTCTATATCTCGGGATAATATTCTATAAATATGACACAAATGATAGTTGTTTGATAGACTGAACACTAGAAGATCCCCTCCATGCTCTCAGACAGTAAGCGGGAGCCTGTGCAGACCCCAACCTCAAACCCGAGGAAAAGCCCACGGCCGAGGACGCGGCCCGGTCCTTGCTGGTGATCGTTCCCAGTCCGCCCCATCACAGGGACTACCCTGAGTTCGAGTCCCGAATCCGCCATTTCAACTCGATCCCTCCTTTTGGCTTCCGCCAGACAATAGGCCAGACAACCGGCCAGCCAATCAATACGGTAAGATTTGGAATTGACGGAGGAGTGAATTATATAGAGTAGGTTAATGCTGGAGCATTTAAATTACACCGTCTGAAACCAAGGTAGATAGAGCCAGATGTTCTCTGTAGCATGCTGTACCACTGTAGCTGGAACCAGACGTTCTCTGTAGCATGCTGTACCACTGTAGCTGGAACCAGACGTTCTCTGTAGCATGATGTACCACTGTAGCAGGAACTAGACCTTCTCTGTAGCATGCTGTACCACTGTAGCTAGAACCAGACTTCTCTGTAGCATGCTGTACCACTGTAGCTGGAACTAGACGTTCTCTGTTGCATGCTGTACCACTGTAGCTGGAACCAGACGTATAAATATCTGTAGCATGCTGTTCCACTGTAGCTTGAACCAGACGTATAAGTCTCTGTAGCAGGCTGTACCACTGTAGCTGGAACTAGACGTTCTCTGAAGCATTCTGTACCACTGTAGCTGGAACTAGACGTTCTCTGTAGCATGCCTAACCACTGTAGCTGGAACTAGACGTTCTCTGTAGCATTCTGTACCACGGTAGCTAGAACTAGACCTTCTCTATAGCATTTTGTACCAGTGTAGTTGGAACTAGACGTTCTCTGTAGCATTCTGTACCACTGTAGCTGGAACTTGACGTTCTCTGTAGAATGCTGTACCACTGTAGCTGGAACTAGACGTTCTCTGTAGCATGCTGTACTACTGTAGCTGGAACTTGACGTTCTCTGTAGCATTCTGTACCACTGTAGCTGGAACTATACGTTCTCTGTATCATGTGGTACCACTGTAGCTGGAACCAGACGTATAAATCTCTTTAGCATGCTGTACCACTGTAGCTGGAACTAGACGTTCTCTGTAGCATGCTGTACCACTGTAACTGGAACCAGACGTATAAGCCTCTGTAGCATGCTGTACCACTGTAGCTTGAACTAGACGTATAAGTCTCTGTAGCATGCTGTACCACTGTAGCTGGAACCAGGCGTATAAGTACTTTAGCCTGCTGTACCACTGTAGCTGGAACTAGACGTTCTCTGTAGCATGCTGTACCACTGTAGCTGGAACTAGACGTTCTTTGTATCATGATGTACCACTGTAGCTGGAACTAGACGTTCTCTGTAGCATTCTGTACCACTGTAGCAGGAACTAGGCCTTCTCTGTAGCATTCTGTACCACTGTAGCAGGAACTAGGCCTTCTCTGTAGCATGTTGTACCACTGTAGCTGGAACTAGACGTTCTCTGTAGCATACTGTACCACTGTAGCTGGAACTAGACGTTCTTTGTTGCATGCTGTACCACTGTAGCTGGAACTAGACGTTCTTTGTATCATGATGTACCACTGTAGCTGGAACTAGACGTTCTCTGTAGCATTCTGTACCACTGTAGCAGGAACTAGGCCTTCTCTGTAGCATTCTGTACCACTGTAGCAGGAACTAGGCCTTCTCTGTAGCATGTTGTACCACTGTAGCTGGAACTAGACGTTCTCTGTAGCATACTGTACCACTGTAGCTGGAACTAGACGTTCTTTGTTGCATGCTGTACCACTGTAGCTGGAACTAGACGTTCTCTGTAGCATGCTGTACCACTGTAGCAGGAACTAGGCCTTCTCTGTAGCATGCTGTACCACTGTAGCAGGAACTAGGCCTTCTCTGTAGCATGCTGTACCACTGTAGCAGGAACTAGACCTTCTCTGTAGCATGCTGTACCACTGTAGTTGGAACTAGACCTTCTCTGTAGCATGCTGTACCACTGTAGCTGGAACTAGACGTTCTCTGTAGCATACTGTACCACTGTAGCTTGAACCAGACGTATAAGTCTCTGTAGCATGCTGTACCACTGTAGCTGGAACTAGACGTTCTCTGTAGAATTCTGTACCACTGTAGCTGGAACTATACGTTCTCTGTATCATGTGGTACCACTGTAGCTGGAACCAGACGTATAAATCTCTTTAGCATGCTGTACCACTGTAGCTGGAACTAGACGTTCTCTGTAGCATTCTGTACCACTGTAGCTGGAACCTGACGTTCTCTGTAGCATTCTGTACCACTGTAGCTGGAACCTGACGTTCTCTGTAGCATTCTGTACCACTGTAGCTGGAACTAGACGTTCTCTGTAGCATGCTGTACTACTGTAGCTGGAACCTGACGTTCTCTGTCGCATGCTGTACCACTGTAGCTGGAACTAGACGTTCTCTGTAGCATGCTGTACTACTGTAGCTGGAACTTGACGTTCTCTGTAGCATTCTGTACCACTGTAGCTGGAACTATACGTTCTCTGTATCATGTGGTACCACTGTAGCTGGAACCAGACGTATAAATCTCTTTAGCATGCTGTACCACTGTAGCTGGAACTAGACGTTCTCTGTAGCATTCTGTACCACTGTAGCTGGAACCAGACGTATAAGCCTCTGTAGCATGCTGTACCACTGTAGCTGGAACTAGACGTATAAGTCTCTGCAGCATGTTGTACCACTTACCTGTAACTAGACGTTCTCTGAAGCATTCTGTACCACTGTAGCTGGAACTAGACGTTCTCTGTAGCATGCTGTACCACTGTAGCTGGAACTAGACGTTCTCTGTAGCATTCTGTACCACGGTAGCTAGAACTAGACCTTCTCTATAGCATTTTGTACCAGTGTAGTTGGAACTAGACGTTCTCTGTAGCATGCTGTACCACTGTAGCTGGAACTAGATGTTCTCTGTAGCATGCTGTACCACTGTAGCTGGAGCCAGACCTTCTCTGTAGCATTCTGTACGACTGTAGCTGGAACTAGACGTATAAGTCTCTGCAGCATGCTGCAGAAGATCCCCCTCAGCGCTGCCTACCTGTATGACGCGGTCATGCTATACGCCCGGGCCCTGGATGCCCAGCTCCGCCTTGGCCTCGACATCCGGAATGGGACGGATACTATCCGCAGGATTATTGAAATGAAGAAGTACGAAAGTAAGTAGCAGCGTACTAGCTATATATATCATGGTACACCTATCTACCGATTTACACGGTACTTGTTTTACACGTTTTCGCTTTTACACGGTTTTCCAAATATATATATATACTAGCGGACCCGCCCGGCTTCGCCCGGGTTTTACCCGAGTGAATGTTTGTCTAACGAACATTTGTTAAAAACAATTCTCTTTAAACTTATAAAACGTACTCGGCTTCGCCCGGGGTTTTACCCGAGTAAAGGTTTGTCTAGCGAACATTTGTTAAAACAATTCTCTAAAAACTTATTAAAAAATAAAAAAGATATATTTTGATAATTTGAAACTCGTAAATTTGAATCTCTCGATAAAGTGAACATTTTTTCCGGGTCCCTGTGTGCCTTGTCATCCTGAATTTTGTCTTTCCTAATTTTCTACATTAGAAAATCATAGTTTTATCTAGTGAACATTTTTTCCCGGTCCCTTGAGAAATACTCGATAAGTTGAATAAAATCAATATTAATTGGTTCCCTCGGTAATTGGAAGTTAAAGGAATAGTATCTTCGCCTTGGAATTGTATCATTATTCTTGTCGCAAATAAATTGCCGTGTCATCCTGAGATAATCTTACTTTTGATAAATAATATTTAAGATAACAAATTTAGTGATAAGAAAACTTGTTATCATCGTCACAATGGGGGCGCTGCTTGCGAGCTAAATCTACAAATCTGCAAATAACTCTAAGGATATTCAAGATATTCATGAAATTATTTTTCAAAAACCTTCCCGGTGATATACCTAATAATATCCCAAAATTTCACGGCGATTGGATGTATGGTTTTTGAATCTATAGAGTACAGACAGACAGACATTCAATTTTATATATATAAGATAATATAAAAGAGTTTTAAAAATTGTAAAAAAAAAAAATGCATCGGCCGGGAATCGAACCCGGGCCGCCCGCGTGGCAGGCGAGCTTTCTACCACTGAACCACCGATGCTTAAAAAAATGGCCATATTTAGGTATTCATTCCATTTCGGATTAGTCCGCGTAAAAAAAAGTTCTTCAAATGAAAAAAAAAAAGAAATAGCCAAAAATACTAATCAAAATGCAGCCGAAAATTTCCTCAGGTTTATAAAAAGCGACATGCAAAATATGGTACCAATTGGTTCAGTAGTTTTTGAGTTTATCGCGAAACAGACAGACAGACAGAAATTGACTTTTATATATATATATAGAGATTTACTCTTCATTGTTGGCTTTTTAACTTACATTCATTCTTCATTGTTGGCTTTTTATATTACATTCACTCTTCATTGTTGGCTTTTTATCTTACATTCACACTGTTGGCTTTTTATATTACATTTACTCTTCATTGTTGGCTTTTTATCTTACATTCACTCTTCATTGTTGGCTTTTTATATTATATTTACTCTTCATTGTTGGCTTTTTATCTTACATTCATTCTTCATTGTTGACTTTTTATATTACATTCACTCTTCATTGTTGGCTTTTTATCTTACATTCACTCTTCATTGTTGGCTTTTTATCTTACATTCATTCTTCATTGTTGGCTTTTTATATTACATTCACTCTTCATTGTTGGCTTTTTATCTTACATTTACTCTTCATTGTTGGCTTTTTATCTTACATTCACTCTTCATTGTTGGCTTTTTATATTATATTTACTCTTCTTTGTTGGCTTTTTATCTTACATTCATTCTTCATTGTTGGCTTTTTATCTTACATTCATTCTTCATTGTTGGCTTTTTATATTACATTCACTCTTCATTGTTGGCTTTTTATATCATATAGAAAATCATAGTTTTATCTAGTGAACATTTTTTCCCGTGTCACATTGCCGTGTCATCCTGAGATAATCTTACTTTTGATAAA
Source organism: Cordylochernes scorpioides (assembly GCA_030710605.1). Taxonomy (NCBI): domain Eukaryota; kingdom Metazoa; phylum Arthropoda; class Arachnida; order Pseudoscorpiones; family Chernetidae; genus Cordylochernes; species Cordylochernes scorpioides. The sequence goes on along the minus strand of CP092871.1, from coordinate 1,269,724 downwards.
TAATGTTTAAGATAACAAACATAGTGATAAGAAAACTTGTTATCATCGTCACAATGGGAGCGCTGCTTGCGAGTTAAATGTACAAATCTGCAAGTAACTCTAAGGATATTCAAGATATTCATGAAATTATTTTTCTAAAACCTTCTCAGTGATATACCTAATAATATCCCAAAATTTCACGGCGATTGGATGTATGGTTTTTGAATCTATAGAGTACAAACAAACAGACAGACAAACAGACAGACAGACATTCAATTTTATATATATAGATTTTTGTTTTTATCGCACTATACTAAATGCTACTGTGATTGAACATATGCGCTATGTACACATCTCACGAGGAATCCCGAGCTTATGTGCTGACTACATATTTTAACCTGTCAATGTATCATATTTTTATTTCTGTGCACACCTATCCCCCGATTTACACGTTTTTCTCAGGAACGTATCTACAGTGTAAATCGGGGGATAGGTGTACTCGTTGATTGAATTTACTATTGATTGAAAGGAATGGATTCTATAATTCTACCAATGAAGTTACCTCCTTACCAAAAAACACATTGAAGACTACAGATTAAATTGTAAAATTATGTAACTATGTATAAAGTTATATTAATAATTGTATATATTTATACTGTTCTCAAAGTTTATGTCCATAGTTCATTTAAAATATACATTTTCAAGATATAACTTCAGTATCATTATGAAAGGAAAATCGAAAAATCTAATATAACAGCAATATGGTAGTTTAAACTAGCGAAACCGCTGGGAGGGTTCATCACTGATGAGCCGCAGGCCCTCACATTAAATATTCATTATAGTATGGACAGTAAATAAAATTGTTTAATTTTAAAATAATCATACACGCCTATAATAGTTTCGGATTCTCCTATGTAGAAAGTAGAAAAAATGTATTTAAACAATCTCTGAGAGTTATTTTTTGAAGCTTCTATTTGCTGAATGCATTCTGCCGTTGTAAGGAGGTTTGTGAATTTGAGGGAATTCAGTTTCTCTGATAGCTTTGCGAATTACCCCACAATCTATCATGATTTTCAAGCAAAGCTTAGTTATGAAGTAATTTGTCGATTATCACCATTTTAAGTAAAAGTAAATATCTTAGAAGTTTACTGATATATTGATATGTGAATATATATCATATAATTCGGAAATATATAAATAAAATGGTCTGTGTGGGAGAACAAGGGAAGATAGCCGGGTTAACCCCCTTGGTAAACAAGTGTCTTCATTCTCCCGTAGGGGATTTATCTTACTCAAATCGGTTTTAAAAGCGGCTGGATGTGATAAGAAGAGGCAGTTCTCACCGAGGTGGACTCGACGCCAGTTGTTCTAAGGGTTGTTCTTCTATCTTTCCTCCACGATCTATTTTCCTCACGGGCCTCTGGATCCTGTGTGTCCTTACCACCCATCATTCAACCACCACGACTGCTTCTAACCAACATGCTACACTACAGTCATCCAACAGTATAACAACAACTACATTACTACATATATATATTTAAGAAATGTAATCATTATAAAGCACGAAATTTTGCGAAAGAGCATTTCTCGATGTAAATATTTATATGTACTATATTCTAAGATTCCACCCATTGCAGCATATATAAGCAGAATGATCCAATACATTATTGGAGCTCTAAGAGAAGCAGTCTGGTAGATTAAATTAGTGAAACTGCTGAGAGGGTTCACCACTGATGAGCCAAGCCCTCCCAATATATTTCTTCATAACAATAAGGACAGTAGAAATTTGTTTTATTTGTTTGAAAAAAGAAACATCCGTGTTTTATAATGCTTCCATTTCTAGATGGCACGTTATCACCTTATATTTAAATATAACATATTGAGTTTTGGAAACACAAGAGAAAGATACTTATTTCATATTATAAATATTTAAAAACGTCAACGATGGGTTTTATTCAAATCACTTCTTCTCTTCTTCTTTCTTATCTCCACTCAATCACACTAAGGTATCAAGCTTGTAAAGCTTGTTGATAGTGTCTGCTGGAGATGAGTAGAGCTCATCAATGGATGAGTCAATAAAGTCAATAATGTGTTTTAGTGTTGCAGGTTTTGAATTACACTTAGTACATAGTGGGAAAACCTTGCAACCATTCTGGAAAGTCATTGTCCGTAGATGATCAGAGTTAAGTCTGGGAATCAAAGACTGTTGTTCTCTTGGGAGGACAGAACCGGTGCTTGTCTTTCCTGCTCTGTACCAGTCATGTGCAATCACTTTATTATGAAAAATGATATGACACAAATTTGAACAAATTTAGAGAGTTTGTTTTTAATTCATCAAAATAATTCTATTCTTCAATTTTTGCACATCGATGTATTTTCACATCAGTGTATTTGCATATCAGCGTATTTGCACATAGGTTTATTTGCATATAGGTGAATTTAGAGATTAGTGTATTTGCGTATCAATGTATTTGATTATCGGTGTAATTTCATATCAGTGTATTTGTGTGAACATCGGTGCATTTGCACATAGGTATATTTGCATATCAGTGTATTTGCATATCAGCGTATTTGCACATAGGTGTATTTACATATCGGTGAATTTAGAGATCAGTGTATTTGCGTAACAATGTATTTGATTATCGGTGTAATTTATATCAGTCTATTTGTGTGAACATCAGTGCATTTGCACATAGGTATATTTGCATATCAGTGTATTTGCATATCAGCGTATTTGCACATAAGTGTATTTACATATCGGTGAATTTAGAGATCAGTGTATTTGCGTAACAATGTATTTGATTATCGGTGTAATTGCATATCAGTGTATTTGTGTGAATATCGGTGCATTTGCATATAGGTTTATTTGCATATCGGTGTATTTTAAGATAGGTATATTTGCATATAAATGCATTTGGTATCGGTGTATTCGGACATCGGGGAAAATGCATATCGATGTATTTGTACATAGGTGTATTTGAATATAGTTGTATTTGTATATAAATGCATTTGGTATCGGTGTATTCGGTCATCGGTGAATTTGCATATTGGTATATTTAGACATCAGTATATTTTCACATTGGGGTATTTACTTATAAGTGTATTTGAAGATCGGTGTATTTTCATATCGATGTATTTGGGTATCGGTGTATTTGGACATCGGTGAAAATACATATCGATGCATGTGGGACATAAGTGTATTTACACATCGGTATATTTGCACATAGGTGTATTTGGAAATCGGTGAAAATGCATATCGGTGTATTTTCACCTAGGTGTATTTGCATTTCGGTGAAAATGCATATCGGTGTATTTGGACATAGCTGTATTTGCATATCGTTGTATTTGGACATAGGTGTATTTGCATATTGGTGTATTTGGACATAATTCTATTTGCATATCGGTGCATTTGGACCTAGGTGTATTTGCATTTCGGTGTATTTGGACATCAGTGAAAATACATATCGATGCATGTGGGACATAGGTGTATTTGCATATCGGTATATTTGCTTTTGGGTGTATTTTGACATTGGTGTATTTGGCGCTAGATGCCTGGCTGTCCAGGTGTGACCGGAGCGCTGATGTCGATTGAAGAGAACGGCGACGTGGCCGGCAACTACACCGTGCTGGCTGGACACACCCGGCGGGGACCGACGAAGGACAAGCTCGTCATGATGCCCGTGGGGCGGTTCCTGCATGACGACTCCCTCGCCTTGCCGGTAGGTGACCTGATCCCACCATAGGTAGACTCGCATAGGTAGAACCTACCATAGGTATACCCATGACCACGTTGTTGTCATAATTTTATTCCTAGTTTAGCTCTTAGACAGCAACAACAATCTTAATTTAGAAGGAATAAGCCATGATCAGGACATACGGAAAGACCTAAATATGACCCATAAAGAACTCACTTCTAAGAAATGACACAAAAAATAACTCTGTACCAAGAGATGACCCATAAAGAACTCACTTCTAAGAAATGATTCAAAAAGAACTCTGTACCAAGAGATGACCCATAAAGAACTCACTTCTAAGAAATGACTCAAAAATAACTCTGTACCAAGAGATGACCCAGAAAAAACTCACTTCTAAGAAATGCACAAAAAGAACTCTGTACCAAGAGATGACCCAGAAAGAACTCACTTCTAAGAAATGCACAAAAAGAACTCTGTACCAAGAGATGATCCAGAAGGAACCCAGTTCCAAGAAATGACCCAGAAAGAAATCAGTCTCAAGAAATGATCTAGAAAGAACATAGTCCCAATAAGTATCCAGAAAATTATCCGAAACTTTACTAAAAGACCACAGATTTAGTGTTAAAAATTAAAAGAAGAAGCTGGAAATAGTAAAAAGATATTCAATCCATCGTATTTATGAAAAAACAGCTTCGTAGAAAAAAATCTCCCAGATAGAATTGTCACCAAGGATCTAACAGAATATCAGACGTTGATGCGAAAGGAAGAAATAATTCTCCACAGGTCTAATAGCAATTCTCTAGCTTCATTTCTATTCGATAACCTATCACAATGTAACCATCTGCCATGATGTTTCTAAGGATTATTCCATGTTAACTTTAGTTATATCTTACTCAAACCATGCATTGATCAACCAAGGATTCTATTTATTGTTTTCCGGGAAAACCATGCCAAAATTTTAGGAGAGGACAACTTGGCATGGGCTCTCTGTAAAATGACGATCATGTGCAAATAACCTTACCCTATGTCTGTATATAAATCAATACACGAGGCCACACTACATCTGGCAGAAACAAATATATTGAACGTCTGGTTCTCTTATCCCAAGAGCCAAGAACGTCGTTAATGGTTAGAAGGAGATAAATAAGGAATTTCAACTGGCCTTAGTCAGAGTGGAACAGATGGAAGAAGACGGTGACAGGGCAAAAAGGCCTGGGGACCGGCAGTGCCAAGGGAAATGATCGTTTAGGACAAGTAGGAAAACGACAGCCTGTAGAGAAAGAGATTATTTCTTACCTTAAGGATGAAGTATGAAAGGATGAATTGTGATGATAAATGGAAAAATAAAGTGTTCAGAGATGGGAATTATCATTACTCTTCACAATTCATCCTTTCATACTTCATCCCTAAGGTTAGAAAAAATCGTTATTTCTCCTTAAAATAAATTTCGATTTTTCGTTTAAAAGAAAGCCATGCGGGATAATTTTCAAATGTCGTTCTACAATCATAAGCCGCATTATATTGTATTATATATCTCTCTCGTTACAAGGGAAGGAATCGACAGACATCATCTTGAAGAAGGAACAAAAGTTAACGTCGACGTGATTCTTTTATTAATGCTGTAAATATCGGCAAGTTTTCGGACTTTGACGTCCTTCGACAGGCAACTTTCCAATAGCAATTCTCTAGCTTCACTTCTATTCGATAACCTTCCACAATGTCACCATCTGCCATGATGTTTCTAAGGATTATTCCATGTCAACTTTAGTTTTATCCTACTCAAACCATGTATTGATCAACCAAGAATTCTATTTATTGTTTTCCGGGAAAATCATGCCAAAAGTTTAGGAGAGGATGACATACGACATCTCTCTCTTTAAATAAAACAAGAAAATTTGCTATTGTCACATACAAAGGTAATGTTGACATCAGCGTCCCTGCAGGTGTTCCGACAGACCCATGCCATAGACTGGGTGGCTGGCCGGCTCCCCTTAGACGAACCTCCCTGTGGCTTCGACGGTTCTAAGTGTCACATCCCTCCAGGTAAGTTACCTTCACTGCTGACCTGTATGGCACATACTTCAGTCTATAAATATGTTTGAATCAAGAATTAAAATATTATTTAGAACATATAAGCGATTCCCCCCCCCCCTAATAATACAGTTAACGGTAAAAAATAGTATGTTGGTTATTGTTGCAATGTTCCTTTGAGAAGTTGAATTCTGTCTGACAACCATTTCCTTTATTTTTCTTTCGGTTGCAGTTAGAGATTTCTTCAGGCACCTTTTTTTCAGAGGAATATTTTCGTTTGTTGTTGTTGTTGTCGTGTCCAAAGAAGAGTCTCAGATGTCTACATACATCTCCATCACAGCAGCAGCAATATCCACTATCTTGGGTGGAAAATGGGTGCCGTTGCCACGTTAGTCACCTTGGAAACGAACCAGAATTTGGTCGAATATTTTCGTTCAATTTCAGAGATATCGAAATATTCTTTGTTTTCCCTAATTATTTAACTGATTGTGAACTTAGTAATATCAATATTCTTTAATAACTTTAATAATTTGAGTAAAACGAGTATTTCTCTTCGGAAAGTTTGAAAATGTAATCTTTTAAAAAATCACTTATAACTTTAGGTATTTCGAATATTAAAAAAATAGTTTTTTTGATGAAATATAAACCAATGTTTGTTCTTTTGAATAAATATAACATCACGGGAATCGTGTGCTTCTTTAACGAGCTATTGCGCTGCAAAAACGTTATTGTAAAAATGGAACACCCTCTGTATAGGGGGGAAGCTGATGAACGTTTCTCTTCTTATTATACTTATTTGGCCAGAATTCGAACTCAAAATTCTTCCTCAGGTCTAACACTCTACCTATTGAACAATATTGATAAAGCACAATTTGGATTATAGATTATAAACACAAGGTAATAAGACCAAATCCAAATAAACAAATAGTGTGTGATGTTTCGGTAACAGCGTTGTTACCATCTTGAGACAAAAATACTGAATGGAACTCATATTTATTTATTTGGATTTAGTCTTATTACCTTGTGTTTATAATCTATAATTCAAATTGTGCCTTATCAGATTCAGTACTTTTGTCTGAAGATGGTAACAACGCTGTTACCGAAACATCACACACTATTTATTTATTTGGATTTGGTCTTATTACCTTGTGTCTAATGAACAATACTTATGTAAATAGGAATGATATCATACAAAAATGTTTATTTTATCTTGTGTGAGGGAGAGAGAGAGATGCTGTTAAAATAAACAGCTTGTAACTTATGTGGTGAAACATTTACTCGGAGTTAACATCACTGTTACCATCAATGCTATGCAATTTATATAATACGTTAATATGCATATAAGGTGTATGGAATATGAATACTCATAATATTATATATTTATAATTGTATGTAATTCTACTGTCCTCAAAGCTTATGTCCATAGTTCTTCTAAAATGCCCATTCCAAGAGTCTAGCATCAGTATCACTATAAAAGGAAATTCCAAAAAAAATGCAATATAACAGAGGTATGGTAGATTAAACTGGCGAAACCGCTGAGAGGGTTCACCACTGATGAGTCAGGCCCTCCCTTTAATTTTTCCATTGCAGTAAGGGCAGTAGAAATTGTTTAATTTCAAAAAGAATCTTACGCCTTTTAAATAGTTTCGAATTTTGATAATTTTACCTATCTTAAATTCGAATTAAACCTAATACTGGTACATATCCCAAGTACGCCATCAACATCATAGTGGGTATTAGCGGTTTATTTTACTCTAAGTGTACCACATGTCTACGTATGTAGAAAGAAGTTCCAAATATGTAATTACATGTTTGTCAAATCCCCATTGGTTACTTGCAATCTCACTCGCTGAATTTCTGCAAGAATTGAGGGTAATTGAAGCAATTTCTTTTTCAGAAAAAGGTGTCCAATGCATGACTTAACATTAATTAGGCATTATTGCGTAAAAAAGCGTTAAAATGTTTCAAACAGAATAATTAATTGCGGCACTATTAAAATGTTCCAGAAAACAAGAGACTCTAAATAATAGAATAATAAACTAGGTTTCCTGCTTCACCCGAATGGTCGAGATTTCTTATTAAACTTCTATGTTATTGTACAGGTATTCTATCTGTGGTATTCTACTATCTAGTCTAGTTCTGTCCCCTGAAGTATCGAGGAGTCCAAGCTGAGGCGGGGTGTTGCAGACAGGAACCGGGAGATTGTCGCAGTTGTCCTGGGAACCGCTCTCATCATCGTGGCCTTGCTGGCAGCCATTCTGTACCGGTGGGTGAGCTCGCTGCGTTGGTTCACGATTCTTGCTTACAAGAACTTTAGCACCAATAATCCTATACCTTCTCAGTATATCTCAGTACATTCAGAATGGAATATAGAATATCATATTTGTAGGTTGAATTCTGATAAATTAAAGCCATTCTGTACCGGTGGGTGAACTCGCTGCGTTGGTTCACGATTCTTGCTTGCAATATATCTCAGTTCATTCAGAATGGAATATAGAATATCATATTGGTTGGTTGAATTCTGATCAATTAAAGCCGAGCTGAACGAAGTTCATGGAGACTCAAGACCCATCATTTAAGACCATTTATTGAATTTAAGCATGGTTGAAAATAAACACTAGAAAACCCACGTCCAGGATGGCCTATGGATATAACCGCACCAGAAATGGTATAAAAATCCATTGCATCGTTATGGAAGATTGACGAGTGAAGATACGTGAGATAGCTGAGACCATCTCATTAGACAGGGTACACCATATCCTTCATGTAAATTTGCAGATGAATCTCTGTGCTAGATGGGTGCCGCGATTGCTTATTATCGACTAAAAACGCATGCGAACAGACATTTTTCATCAGTGTTTATCGTTGATTGCTATTAATCCTTGGGACTTTTGCCGTCTTTTTGTGACGGTAGACCTGGATACACCACTACACACCAGAGTCCAGACAGCAGTCAAAGCAGTAGACAGGTCCGGGTGAAAGAGCTCCAAAGAAGGCAAAGACTGTTGTGTCAGCTGGAAAGACGATGGCCACTGTCGTTTGGGATTCCCGAAGAATAATTCTAATGACTACTTTAAAATGGAAACCCAATAACAATAGAATATTATGCAACTTTTATGGCTCGTTTAAAAGAAGAATTACGTGCCAAACGTCCGAGATTGGCTCAGAAAAACGTGCTTTTTCACGATGATAATGCTTCGCCCCATAGGTCGAATGTAGCAGCTGCCAAATTGTTTGAATTAGGTTTCCAATAGGTACTTTTTCCACCTTATTCCCCAGATTTGGCTCCGTGTGACTTCTTCCTCTTCCCAAATATAAATAAATGGCTGTGAGGGAAGAAAATTTCATCAAAAGAAGAAGTTTTCGAAAATGTAAATGGATACTTTGAGGACATCGAAACATCACTTTTCCGTAGGAATAAAATATCAGAACATCGCTGGACAAGGTGTATAGAGTTCAATGAAGACAATGTCGAGAATAAAACATCATTTTCCACAAAAAAGCTTTCTTCATTTATTTTTCACCTTACTTTTCGAACAGCCCTCGTAAATTGGCATCGCAGAAGGAAATGCATGGTGATCTCCTGAAACATATGATACATTTAAAAGAGTGCCGATAATTTATTTATTATCAAAAACAGATGATATATAAACAATATATGATAAACAAATGGGAAAATTATTTGATATATTCATGAAAAATGATGCTGATCAAATGATATCAATTTTAAGTTTTAACAGATTAGCTTTTGCTGGTCCCAAGCCCGGATAAAAAAGGAGGAGGGGGAGCAGTAACAAGCTCACTAAAAAACCTGGGCTCAGCTGGCCCGGTTGATAGTACCCTGTAAGGGCTCCTGATCCAGGGATAAAGGATGAGCAGCGTTTGTACTCCATATTAGGAACGGCTGTACATGGCGTCTGTTCCTCATGTCAGAGGCGACAATTTCTTTTGGGGCTAAATCGGCCTGCCACTGAGTAGTAATCCCAGTCTTTATGACAAAGGAAGACGCATTCTACTTCACCCAGTCAAATCTCTTTTTCTCAAACTTTACAAGCTTTACACCCTAATATGATTGAGTGGAGATAAGAAAGAAGAAGACAGATGAGCTAGTTATTTGAAGGATATCGCCATAGGTTTGTCAATTGTACCTGAGCTTATTCCGCGGATTTAAGCAATGAGAGTGTTCTGTAGCTGTAGGACAATTCTTAAGGTTATTTCTATAGACCTTGTGACCCACCATTCACTCATTAATCTTGAAGGTAATTTTTTCTCTACCGTAATGTCTGGTCTATTTTTTCGGTTGTAAATTTCGCCATAATGAATATCAAAAATTACTTTATTTGATTCTAAAATAATCAAAATATTCAATTTTTTGCTATAATAGAGAGTTATGAACATTTTAAAATTATAAACGGTATATACCAATAAAATTAATTGCAAAAAGTTTCTTTATTCAATAAAACGGCATGTTTTCAAGCGTTAGCTCATCATCTGGTCAATTGTTTCCCAAATTCCTACAATATATATAGAGGTGTAGGAGGTATATTTACATATTTACACCTCAATATATATATATATATGTTGTAGGAATTTGTGAAACAATTGTCCTGATGATGAACTAACACTCAAAAGCTTGCCGTTTTATTGAATAAAGATACCTTTTGCAATTAATTTTATTGGTATATACCGTTTAAATTCCATTGCAATTATTCCACAATCTATTTTAAAATTATGATTTACTGTTCCACAATGTATCTACTAATCATCGCGAACCTATTCCCCGAAGTTCCATCATACCTGTTCAATAAAACTTTCACAGAAATGTTGCAATAAATATTTGGCGTCAGTGGAATGACTTTTTATCATTTCAGAACGAGTGGGAGAAGAATCCGTGATGGTACGTTTAGGGAAAAAAACAGTTACTTGGCCCAATTCCACGGCTACACCGGTGTCCTTGACTCCGACCAGCTGTGGTTGACATTTCGACACGGGAGGACTTGTCTAGCCTAGATATATTTCAACAAGAGAGGCGAATCTTGAATCTATACTGTTATGTACTCTTGTGTATACTATCTAGATGTACGGAAACTGGATGTACAAAACCTTAATGTACGGAGCCAAGATGCTATGTGACAGTAGCCACGAGTGACATGCCATTTGACAGTAGCCACAGTAACATGCCATGTGACTTAGGACAGTAACCATCAATGACATACCATATGACAGTAGCTCTCAGTAACATGCCATGTGACTTAGGACAGTAACCATAAATGACATACCATATGACAGTAGCTCTCAGTAACATGCCATGTGACATCAGTGACATACCATTTAACAGTAGCCGCAGTAACATGCCATGTGACTTAGGACAGTAACCATCGGTGAACCACCATATGACAGTAGCCATGATTTACATGCCATGTGACAGTAGCCACAGTAACATGCCATGTGACTTAGGACAGTAACCATCGGTGAACCACCATATGACAGTAGCCATGATTTACATGCCATGTGACAGTAGCCACAGTAACATGCCATGTGACTTAGGACAGTAACCATCGGTGAACCACCATATGACAGTAGCCATGATTTACATGCCATGTGACAGTAGCCACAGTAACATGCCATGTGACTTAGGACAGTAACCATCGGTGAACCACCATATGACAGTAGCCATGATTTACATGCCATGTGACAGTAGCCACAGTAACATGCCATGTGACTTAGGACAGTAACCATCGGTGAACCACCATATGACAGTAGCCATGAGTTACATGCCATGTGACAGTAGCCACAGTAACATGCCATGTGGCTTAGGACAGTAACCATCGGTGAACAACCATATGACAGTAGCCCTCAGTAACATGCCATATGACATCAGTGCATACCATGTGAAATCAATGACATGTGTATGCAGGAACTGGAGATATGAGCAGGAGATCTCCGGTCTACTCTGGAAGATAGAATTGAACCATCTCGACCTCGGCTACTACAACGCTAATCCTTTCGAGGAATGTCGGGTGAGTCCTGATGTCTCTTAGCAACTATCCAGCAAAACACTTCATTGAACGAACTGTCGATTAATCTTCTAGGATCTAATCCTCTCAATCGTGGAAGAATGATATCTTTAAATATTGAGTAAAAATGTCAGGTCTCCAGGGGAAAGTATATTCTCAAAACCTTTTAATCTCAAGAGCTTTCGGATATGGACGCCCCTCTACAGGAGAAAACGCAGTATATTCTCCTAAAGAAGGGCGTTCGTCTCCGAAAGCCAGAGATCTAACGGTTTTTTTTAAGAGTTAATTTTTCCCAGAGGTCTGATATTTTCACTCAATATTGAAACAACTGGTTCAAATCACATCAATAGGTACCGCTCAGCAAGAGTAACCTAGTTCATGATAATTGAACAATGATTAATATGTGAAGGTTATTCACATGTTAAACAATTTTTAACGCGAGATTCAATCCCGGTTCATGACTGTCGGGAATCGAGGGTGTTACCCTCTCATCCACCGACTTATTTTATATCAATATTGAAACAACGGATCATTTTATTGAATCTTTAAATATGCTCAGAAAAATGTAACCAACAGAAACTTAGATTGGTACTCAGGGCATAGAGGAGTCACAGATTAGATAAAACGACAATCATTCCCGCTAATCTTTCTATCTAAACAACAACTGTTTCTCTTTTATCTTCCCTGGCCTGGGGAATCTAACCTTTTCTGAACAACCTTGGTTGCGTGCAGAACCTTGGTACTTTGATATAGTGTATTGCGGCTTGTCTGATTGCTACATTATTTTTGGGATCAAAATTCATACACTTTGGCACTCCAACAGTACAATGTATATAGTGTTTTGTATATATTCAGCTTTATGCGTCCATTGGGGTTCAAAAATCATCCATTATGGTTAGCAACCCCGTAAATAAAGTTATTTCCGAGGAGTCAAATAACTTGGATGTGTAAGTGTCGAAGACTCCCTGAAGAGTCAACAGTAGAGAGAAGGATTGTAGATCCATGTAGACCCATGTTTGCGTCTTTATAGAAAATGTTTTGTATGTTTTCTAGAACGGGAAGAGAATAAGAACCAAAGCGGAGGATCTTAAACAGCATTTACAAGGCTTTAATTAGAACACACATTTCGAAACTAATCATGGCATTGTTTTGATATTATATCAAATTATGATGTAACTCGGCGTTTAAAAAAATTCTTTTGTTTAGAGTCCTTCACCTCCACATAAAGATCCCAGAATTGGGGAAAAAATGAAACTTTGTACCAATATGTCTAGGAATTGCGTCAGTTTTATCTATCTTCGTTATTGCATTGTTCATTCTGTTTATTTATCATACGTTTAGATTAATGGTCTTGACTGAAGCTAAGAAAGAAAGTAGATTTTTTATCATTATAGAATATTCTATTAAAAACAAAATAGGCACTTCCTGACATCTCACATGTGCTTTTTTAGATAGCAGAGCGTCATCTAGTGGAAAAGAAATCAACTAAATATTGATTTAACCTGTTACCTGAAATTTGGCTTACCTATTTACTTGATAAATTAAGAAAAGCCATCCACGACCACGTTTCAGGCTGTTGGCCCTCGTCAGTGTGGAGCAGTCTGTACCTATACCAACAAAATTTGGTCCCAGAGGCTTCTTGAGAAAATTGTATTTGTTTGTGTTTGTTGTGTCTTTGCATATTTGCCTTTTACATATTTGTTCTTCTTTAATTGACATAATTTTAATTTAACGTATTAATATATACAGTTATCAGCGTCATAATCAATTCTTTCTTAATCAATTCTGTCACCGTTTGCTTTTGTGAATGGAATAAATACCCAAATATGGCTATTTCTCATAACCATCGGTGGTTCAGTGGTAGAATGCTCGCCTGCCACGCGGGCGGCCCGGGTTCGATTCCCGGCCGATGCATTTTTTTTTTTACAATTTTCAAAACTAATTTATATATTATACAAGAATTACATCCACGGCGCCAATTTATAATTGTAACTAGTAGTATTTGAATAAAAGCATTTAATCGGGTAAAACCCGGGCGTTACCCGGGTCATTCGGCTAGTTTGTGCTATAAATAGGACGTATGAATTAAGTTAGTCATTCCAGCCTTAGAAATAGAGTAGTCTTGTTACCTTAAACACCTTTTGCTACTGAAGTTTTTACCTTGGCAAATAAAGAATATTGTTGTTGTCGTGTCCAAATAAGAGCCTCAGATGTCTCCATGTATCTCTATCACAACAGCAGCAATATTCTCTATCTTGGGTGTGTAAATCTGCTGCTCTGAATCTATGTCAGTTTTCTGCAAGGGTTTGCTCTTCATTGGAAAATGGGTGCCGTTGCCACATTAGTCACCTTGGAAACGAACCAGAATTTGGTCGAATATTCCAAGGGTTCAGGGGGGACCGCAGGGAGGTAATAACGAATATTTGATCAAGTACAAGAGTGATTTCGTGGCCCGGAGTGTCACGACAGTGTTCTTTTACTTAAAGGATCCTACAATAAGTACTTTGTAGGGGTACAGTTAGACAGAACTGTATTACATTCGAACGATAGACAGAAGATCAATCTGGATTAAAAACATTTACTTAGCTTAATATTTCCATTTATGTAAGCATACCTATTACATCATCTTTCCCCGTTTGTATAACTCCAAGGCCGATCTCTAAGCCATATTTCAATAACTGCAATGCTGTTCTAATCAGAAACAATTATTACGTATCGTAAAGATAGAGGCTGCCTGGTCGGAATTCATAGTTCTTCAAATTATGGGATAAAGTATAGGATTGAGTAAAAATATATATTTGGCAATATATGCCTTTTTATTATCTTATGATTTAAGTATGGATTGCTCTATTTATGGATATGCTTCTTACCTGTGGTGCATCTGTATAAGACCGGTGATATTAATGTGAGCTTTATGTGTGTGTGAATAATCAATATTGTTCTTTTAATTGATTCAATAAAGGGAGTAAGACCTATTGCACGTTTCTACGGCAAGTAAATCAATCATATACAAGAATTTGTTCCCTTGTATGCTTGCCTTCTTAGTTTGTCTTTAGGCAAGATGGTTCGTTTGGTTAGCATTCTTCTCCTCTTACTTCCCAATGTTGTCTTCAATGGATGAATGCATTCGCTATGGATGATTATGCTCTCTTTAAGTGCTTCGGATGACACACAGACCATTTCTTCAACCTCCAAAATACGTTAAGAAAAAAGGCATTTCCTGAGCGTGAAACTAAATTTTTTTAATGGCTTGCGCCATCTGTCGGTATAAATATAAACAAGCCGTTGATTTTCTATTATTCCAGAATTGGTCAAATACCCTTTTAGACCAGAAAGGCGTGAGAACACCAAAATAATGTGAAAACATAGTTTAAAAGTGAAATTGTACTGGGATCAGATGAATAAATTAAGATAAAGGTATATTCTGATTGTGTAGCTAAAATTTGCTAATAGCTTGCGCCATCTGTCAAAATACATATCAGTATGCCCCAAAGACCAGCTTTTTTGGTCGTTGTGGTACAGCTTGCACCACACTGATGAGGGCCAGCAGCCCACAACGTGTACCTGGTTAGCTTTTCTTGATTAATCAAGAAAGGGTATTTGCTATTTCTGTAATAATTTAAAAATCAACGATTAGTTTAAATTTATCCCGACAGATGGCGATAGCCACCCGCAATTTTTATTTTCACAATTAGGAGATTCTTTTTTCTTAATTAATCTAATTGATCCCAGTACAAATTCACTTTTGTACTATTTTTACCTCCACTACTGATGTTTTCCGAACTTTCTTTAGGGCAATTGCGTTCCAATTTTAGAACGTAGATATCCAGAAAGTCATAACTCTGTACACCTTCCATCTGATAGAGTATAGTAGCCTTCACAGAGCACTCATTTTCCAGGAAAGAGTTGTTATTACATCACAGGATGTTTATCTAACCGTATTTATTGCTTATTAAGTTTAATGTATTCCAGGAACTGTAGGACCTTGTGAAGTTTCCTTGAACATCACCCTCTGTGTGTGTCGCCATGGTGGACAGTTATTTTTAGGAAACAATAACTCCAGTCAGAACTGCGAGGATTCCACGCATAAATATATTGGCGGGCAAGAATTAAGATAAAGACGATAAAATGATTCTTTTGAGAATTACAGAAGTATTATTAAAGGAATTTTGCATGTATATGACACACGGAGCTAGTTATATGTACAGTTAAACCTATCTATAGCGTCCCCTCTAAATAGCGCCTTCCTCTCTATAGCGCCCGATTTTAAATACGTAGTACGATGCGATTTACATAAAAAGTGACCTGTCTATAGCACCCCCTCTCTATAGAACCCTATTTTGGTGAGTCCCAGGAGGGGGCGCTATAGACAGGTTTAACTGTATATACAATATATTAAAATTCGGGCATGATTGCAAGTTATATATGTTATATAAAAATATTATTTTATTTTAAATGATAATTTCATAGATTCAAATACTCTGCTAAATCGACCGCCAGAGGTCACTCTTCCCCTATAAAAACTCGTTGTTGTTTTATCCCAATGGCCGGTTAGCAGCCCCGTAAAATAAAGATATTTTCTCTCTCTCTATCCCAATGGCCGGCTCAAAACTTTTGCACATTATGTAAATAATATTTTGTTTTCCTTATTCTACTCGCCTTAAGCCAGGCAGTACTTTTTATCAAATTATGTTTTTTTTTATATATATTCCTTAGCTCAAATAAAGAAATAAATGATCAAAACTATTTTCTTTAATATCATTCTGTTACCACGACTGCATTACCATGATCCTCAACATGATCTAAATTCAAGCAGAAAATCTCTTTTCTATTTATATAATATATATATATATATATGTGGTATAATATAATAAGGTGGTAAGAGAGAAATATTCACACCACAAGTTGGAAGAGGAACCCAGGCAACCAGAGAGAGAGAGGGGGGAGAGCCGGGCCCGGCAACAGCCGGGCGTCCGTTTTTGTCGCCCACAATCCCCAACTGTCTTAATAGTCTCGAGGTTCCAAGTAACGGCCCCTGTGGTCGCCCCTTGGAATGTCGTTGATGTCTAAAGTGACCGGACTTTACCCGCCCGTCTCTCTCTGGGTCAACTGTAGGTTTGCTTTATTATTCCTGGAAGAGTATATATTATGACATATATGTAACATAAAGTTTCGGGAGGATGATATTCATGTACTAAACGAGGCATCTCTCTGTCTTTAAATTTCGCATCAAAACGATGACGCTGTGCATCACTCTGGTACAAAACTTTACTATTGATGATAAAGAATGAGCTAAAACACCATTTTTGTAAAATTCATGCAAAAAGCCAACCTATATAGCATGGATTCGGGCTTTAAACAAAAAAGTCGATTGATGAGAGGGTAACACGCTCGATTCCCAACAGTCATGAACCGGGATTGAATCCCGCGTTAAAATTTGTTTAATATGTGAATAACCATCACATATTATTCACTGTTTCAATTATCATGAACTAGGTTGCTCTTGCTGAGCGGTACCTATTAATGTGATTTTGAACCAGATTCGGGCTTTAGCTCTCATCAGTACAGGAGCTGCCTTGATTTCATAACCACTCTCATGGGATATTATGAAATCGAAGCCGTCCCTATACTAATGAGGTCAATAGCTCGAAACCATGGTATACCTGTTAGCCTTTGTCTGTATTTGACAAAACTGGTGTTGTAGCTCATTCTTCATCATTACTAGTAAAGTTTTTACTAAGGTGATGCAATAGTGCATCGTTTTGATGCGCAATTTAAAGACAGAGAGATGCCTCGTTTGGTAGCTATATACAAACATGTATATCGTAATTTAAACAATGTGATATGTAAGTAATAAAGTATGACGTCTTTTCTAGTCGTCTCAAAGTGACACCAGCTTGCCATCAGCACCCGGGGGATCCAGAGAGGGACAAAGAAGGGGCGTTGGTCCGGATGTTGACAGTTAGTTAGGTTACAGTGGATATTTTCGGACAGGGCCCGCTCAGTACTAGGTTGGTTGCCATCTCACGGCGGCCCTCGTGGCCGCCGCTTTGGCTCCTCTCTGCCCCCGCGGCTTCAGGCTGGACGCCGAGATTTCCTTAGTTAATCCTCAACCTTCCCCTGGTCCTGGTGCCACGTGAGACGTACTAGGAGAGTGTCTTTTGATTCCAAACTTTGTCCTTACTGTCCTGTGCGGACTTCCCACTCTGCACGCCTTACCACTCAACCCCGACTGCGTCCAACTCACTTGTTGGGTTACCCGGGTTTACGACATGTATATTATAGAATCAATTTCTTTTGAAATATGTTTATATATATACGAAGCCTCACTTATATAATTGAAGACAATAAGTTTCCTTTTGCGTCAAATTCTTTCATTGCTTCAAAAAGGAAAGATATTAGCTTAAATCTCCATCCTCATTCTATGGACTATGACAAGATGCATCTACTCAACAAAATTCACCAAAGTTTCCTCTCAGCATTATATTCTCATAGCTGGACATGGTACTTAGAACATGGTGTAGGTTATAATATGTTCAGAATG
This sequence comes from Cordylochernes scorpioides, assembly GCA_030710605.1. Lineage (NCBI taxonomy): Eukaryota > Metazoa > Arthropoda > Arachnida > Pseudoscorpiones > Chernetidae > Cordylochernes > Cordylochernes scorpioides. Next base: position 1,251,458 of record CP092871.1, on the reverse strand, counting down.
TCAAAAGAACAAAAATCTAGAATTCCACCGATTTCAGTATTTCCGGTATTTCACTACTTATTGTCACAGAATGTGGCCTTAATCATCATCAATGTCATCATCGTGACGTTAAATCATCATTTTACTTGAAATACAGTTAAACCTGTCTATAGCGCCCCCTCTTGGGGCTCACCAAAATCGGGCGCTATAGAGAGGGAGGTGCTATTTAGAGGGTGCGCTATAGACAGGTTTAACTGTAGTTTGTTTATATATCTCGGTTGTATCTCGATTCAACAAGGTCGCATTCACCGTTCGGAGGAGATTAATAGAATCGCCGAATGCTGTGGTCCATTTGGATGAGGAAAGCGAAGACTAGAACGCGGCTGATTCCACACTCACCTGTTCAGTGATTCGCTAACCGTGATGTATGCACGAAGGAACGTGTGGCAATTAGACATGCGTCGGACCAGGAGGCTGTTGTTGGGTGCTGCGCTGCCTGGAGTACAGGCATTATTATTATCTCCACTCAAATCATTTCAGGGTATCAAGCTTGTAAAGCTTGAGACTTGACAACCATCATGACTGGGTGAAGTAGAATGCGTCTGCCTTTGTAATTAAGACTGGGAGCACTATTCAGTGGCAGGCCGACTTGGCTCCAAAAGAAATGGCCGCCTCTGACATGAGGAACAGACGCCATGTGCAGCCGTTCCTAACATGGAGTACAAACGCTGCTCATCCTGTATCCCTGGATTAGGAGCCCTTACAGGGTACTATCAGCCGGGCCAACTGAGCCCAGGTTTTTTGGTGAGCTTGTTACTGCTTCCCCTCCTCCTTTTTCATCCGGGCTTGGGACAGGCAAAGGCGGAGTTCCGGTGGTCTTAATAAAGCTTTGTGTGTGTGTGTGTATCTCGGTTATATTCAGACATCAGGCGAAATTTGTTAATACTTTTCTTGTTAGAATAAAATTGTTTTATGGTTACCCTCTCTGGTCTTGTTTAAAATACAGCAATGGATCGGTCTAGAGTCGTTCAGGAAGACGTAACAATATATAGTGCTATATCCTTAGTGAGGATCAAATAAAATTTCCAGAAATTGACAAATCCAGACAATCCAGATATTTGGATAATCCAGGATGAGACGAATTAGGCGACTTATAAAGAGATGACATTGTAGGAAACCACCTAGGTCGTGTAGAGATAGACAAGGAATCATAGCTGGCATGGGCCGATGTAGGTTAATTCTAATTCTTCAAGGATAGAAGGCTGGTGCTGGTGCTTATCTCCATGGTTAAACCAATTCCTGAAGTCCACTTCTCTCCAGTGTAAAAGGCCTTTCTACAAAAGTTCTTTTATTAAACAATTATATTTTGTGTTAGGTTTTCACTGGCTTTGGATTTACTATTGTTCAAATTAGAGCGTTCGAATTCAAACTGACAACAGAATCTGATAAAGAAAAATTTATAAAATAATTTCGAGAATATATAACTAAAGATCTACATTCATAGACAAAGCTTAAGGAAGTTGTACCTTTTATTATGTATATTGGGATTAAAACAATAACTCTGAAAGATACACTCATGAACAAAACTTGAGGAAGTTGTACCTTTTAGCATGTATATCGGGGTTCAGACAATAACTCTGAAAGATACACTCAGGAACAAAACTTAAGGAAGTTGTACCTTTTATTATGTATATCGGGATTCAGACAATATCTCTGAAAGATACACTCATGGACAAAACTTAAGGAAGTTGTACCTTTTAGCATGTATATCAGGATTCAGACAATATCTCTGAAAGATACACTCACGAACAAAACTTAAGGAAGTTGTACCTTATAGCATGTATATTGGGATTCAAAGAATAACTATGAAAGATACACTCAGGAACAAAACTTAAGGAAGTTGTACCTTTTAGCATGTATATCGGGATTCAGACAATATCTCTGAAAGATACACTCATGAACAAAACTTAAGGAAGTTGTACCTTATAGCATGTATATTGGGATTCAAAGAATAACTCTGAAAGATACACTCAGGAACAAAACTTAAGGAAGCTGTACCTTTTATTATGTATAACGGGATTCAGATAATAATTCTGAAAGATATTTGATGGACAATGATATTTATTGAAGACATACGAGAAAACATAAGTATGAACAAAATTGCTTCTGTCTCCTTAAAAAAACAGACTTTCTGCTTCCTTAAGTTTTATCCATGAGTGTACATGACGATTGATCTCTATGTAGTGATGGTGTATCTACAGGCCAGTCTGGTGACGATGGAGACCAAGCCCGACAGGATGTACACCCAGACTGCCATCTACAGAGGCGCTGCAGTGGCCATCAAGAAAATTCTCTTCAGCTTGGGCGACGTCTCGCGGCTCACCAAGAAGGAGATGAAGTCTGTAGGTGACAGCCCTCTCAGCTTCTGTTACACGATCTCAACCAAACAGCTCTTGTTGTAACTTCAACCATCAAATGATCCTTCAATCTCACATCTTAAAACACCTAAGTCGTTATTTCATTAATATGATCCTCCCGTTGAAGGGCTGACAAGTCCAAAAGCTTGAGAAAATAAAGTTATACAAGAAGTTCCAAAATAACTTTATTAGGTACCACTCAAAAAGAGCAACCTTTTTCTTCTTCTTCTTTCTTATCTCCATTCAATCATATTAAGGTATCAAGCTTGTAAAGCTTGTTGATGGTGTCTGCCGGGAAAAAGTAGATCTCATCAATGGATGAGTCAATGCAGTCAATAATGTGTTTTGAGTTGCAGGTTGACATTTAGTACATAGTGGGAAAACCTTGCAACCATTCTGGAAAGTTATTGTCCGTAGATGACCAGGCTTAAGTCTGGAAATCAAAGACTGTTGTTTTCTTGGGAGGACAGAACCGGTGCTTGTCCTTCCTGCTCTGTACCAGTTATGTGCAGCATTAGATTTCCATACTTTCGAGATATACCTAGTTTATGATAATTGCAACAATGAATGTGATAGTTATTCACATATTAAACAAAATGTTAACGCGGGATTCGATCCCGGTTCATGGCTGTCGGGAATCGAGGGTGTTACCCACTCGTCCACCGACTCTTATTTTTTTATTCAAGAAACTTAGCCCTGGAAGCATTATTTATTTTATTAAAGCAGCTAAATGTTTCTTTATTTGATAATTTTGGTAAGATCTCTCTTCTTTTCTCTAAACATCTCTTTAACATGACCGTGATGTCTTAAGAGCTGTTTTATCGCACTTGATTAAGAGCTGTTAGAGATTCAAAGTTCACCCAATTCTATCGAATCAAAAGATATGTCGCTATGGCTGTTTTAAGATATCGCCATTTTGAATAGTACCAGTGAATTATTCCAGGCAATTAAGTCTTCTTCTTTCTTAGCTCCACTCAATCATATTAGGGTACTGGGTGAAGTAGAATGCCTTTGTCATTAAGACTGGGAGCACTACTCAGTGGCAGGCCGACTTAGTTCCAAAAGAAATGGCCGCCTCTGACATGAGGAACAGACACCATGTGCAGCCGCTCCTAACATGGAGTACAAACGCTGCTCATCCTGTATCCCTGGATTAGGAGCCCTTACAGGGTACTATCAGCCGGGCCAGCTGAGCCCAGGTTTTGTAGTGAGCTTGTTACTGCTCCTCCTCCTCCTTTTTCATTCGGACTTGGGACCGGCAAAGGCGGAGTTAGTCAAATAAGTTATTTGTATGAACAGCTTATGCTGTCAGGCGCTCTTCTTTCTTCCTCTGAGAGTAGAGAATTTTGGCCTTTCAAATTCTGCAGACGTTCATATATTGGATGTTATCAAACATATGGAAATAGAGCGCCATCTATACTCAAGATATCAAACCATTTATCACGATTCCTGCTCAAATAAAAAGTTTTATGCTCTCCATACTGCAATGGAATAAATATTGCAAGGACTTGGTTCATCAGTGGCAAACCCTTCCAAAGGTTTCTTCTGTTTAATACACCATACAGTTATGAGATTGCATACATGCATCTGATATTGTAATCTGCTTATATATACCCGGCACTTGGAAGTCATTCTTGGTTAAGGTATTTAGGGATTCTAGGAGCATAAGTTTAGAAGACAGTAGAAATATACATAAATATTAGGTTGTCCCAAAAATTGGTAAACATATTATGATTTATAAAATGACATTTCAAAATTATACCGCATGTGTTTCTTTTCAACGAAAGATCCAAATTCATTTTAAGGAGAAATAAGGATTATTTCTAACCTTAGAGATGAAGTATGAAAAGATAAATTGTGAAAATGATTATTGTGATTATGATTTATATTTTGCAAGTATTTACGAATTTTTGAGACAACCTTGGTAATATTGGTACCTTGGTAAAATTATAAGTTTTCTTATAGAAGAGAATTATTGAATCTCTGATATTTTTCTATATCAAGAGTGACCAATCAGCAGATGGGCCAAGTTTCAGAATTATAAAGTTGTCCCTAAAGTTCCTTAACACTTGCAAAATATAAATCATAATTTTGAAAATAGAGCAATCCATAGATAAATATTTAATTAAAAAGGCATTTATTGGATCAAAAATCCTTGATAAAGGTTGGCGTTCAGCCAACTGAAATATTGGTAAAATAAATGATATTTTGATCCAATATATGCCTTTTCAATTAAATGAATCATAATATATATTGGATAAAAATATCATTTATTTTACCAATACCAAAATGATATTTTGATCCAATATATGCCATTTTAATTAAAGATTTATTTATGGATTGCTCTATTTTCAAAATCATAATATGTTTACGAACTTTTGGAACAACCTTGTAATTCTGAAACTTGACCCACCTGCTGATTGACCACCCTTGATATAGAACATCAGAGATTAAATCATTCTTCTATAAGAATTCTGGTATGATTTTACCAAGGTTACCAATATTACCAAGGTTGTCTCAAAAGTTCGTAAACACTTGCAAAATATAATTGTTTTTTGCTTATCCCTAGTACACGTGGTACAGGCTATGATAATCATGGTGGGTAGAAGTTGGCGACTGCTTTTACTGTAAGTGAACCACATGTCACAATATTTTCCATTGCTGTAGGGACAATAGTAAACTTGTCTGTGTTTATTTATGTGTGTGGAAGATAAAATCGAGTTAAAATGGTTTAATATCTTGAAATATGTTAATCCGTCGCTATTTTCATGTTAAGCATGACACCCCCCACAAGCATCGTCTCTATCATGTATCATATGTGACTTGTTCTTTCTGTGCAGATGAAAGAGCTACGCCATGACAACGTGAACAAATTCATAGGGGCTTGTGTGGAGCCCCACTGCCTGTACGTGGTCACGGAGTACTGTTCCAAGGGCAGTCTGCAGGTACGTGCCTGGTACATCCTGGTGTCAGACTGTGTCACCAGTGTGGGGCGCAGGACATCTTGGAGAATGAAGACTTCAAGTTGGATCAGCTCTTCATCGCTTCCCTGGTGTTTGATCTCATCAAGGTACCTTACTTCACATAGTTTCTTTCATATCACCATCTCTGGTTTAATTATAAAATAGACATTTTTTGTGATTGCCGTTTTATAATACTAAGTCTTGTACATATTTCAAATGGATATGCCAACGTTGTTTTCAATATTGTTTTTTTTTTATGTGTTAAGCGTATTCACGCAAAGTTTGGCCTAAAATACCCATTTCTTGGTTTCTCAAGAAGCCACTGGGGCCAAAAATATTTTTGGTCGCAGTGGTACAGTCTGCTCCACGCTGACGAGCGCCAAAAGCGCGAAACGCGTTCGTGGATGGCTTTTCTTGATTTATCAAGAAATTGGGTTGGCCAAATATCAGGGAACAGGCTATATCAATGTTTAGTTTATTTCTGTTCCACTAGATGGCGCTCTGCCTTCTGAAAAGCACATGTGCTCCTGGTCAGCTACTTTGTTTTTAATATTTCAAATGATCTCTCTTTGTTTCTATGTTTAGTTTATCTCTAAAGTGCAAGTCTCCATAATGGGACATAGCGCTCTAAGTCGAAAAATATATCTATATATATAAAAATCAATGTTTGTATGTTTGTTTGTTTGTATGTCCGGTATACAAATTCGCAGTAGTTCACTAATTCAAGCCAAAATTTCCATACATAGGTAAAAAAATACGGGGAAGACGATAGGCTATTTTAAAAAATATATAAATCTATTATTAAAACTATGTATTCAAATTATTCTACTTAGCTCACGAACAGCGCCCTCTATCAAAGATTAGATTAAATTATGCTGATGCAAACAAATAGATATATAATGCTAATAACAAACAATTAAAAAAAATCTTATCTAAATATATATCACTCGGGTAGATATGCACACGGGTCAATCCCGGGGCGAAGCCCGGGTCACCCGTCTAGTATATAATATAAAATTCAATAAGGAATTGAAATTATTTCAAACGCGTATGATTATTTTTTAAATAAAATACACACACACAAGAGCCTTTATTAGGGACTTGCCCCATACAGATTCTCCTAATTGGGTAAGGTAATAATCATCTTGTGTTATTTACATAGAAATTGAACTGGCTTTACTCTTCGTCTCAAAGTCATTCACTTGTTGACTGGTCCTTACACATACACACACACATAATGATGATCTAAATTTTTATAGTAAGGTATTGTCTTAAATTTGTTTTCTCATTGTTTTATCTCCAAGGAGAATTTGGTTTGATGGTGAAGAGACCTTATAAAGGTATATAAAAACCTATTATTAGAACTTTTGACAAAAGATATTTTTACTATATCTTCCATTCTTGAAGTATCCTTAATATTGAAATGTTCTTACATAGAGAGAGAAGATATGGAAATAAGATTTGACATAAGATATTTTCTGATAACGTTTTCACAAAGTTGGTTTTGTTAAAATTAATCTTCATACGTATTTATCCGATGAATTCTTTATTTTATTTTCATAAGAACATAAATATAAATACGAAATTATTATAGTCGCGTATGATTCTTTTAAAAATTTAAACAACAACACAACAAAAAGCCTTTATTTAGGGTCACTGACCCTATACAGGATTCACCAGAGGTATGCATAAGAACAAAGCAGTGAGACAAAGGAAACAACGATATAGACAGAAGAAAAAGAAAAAAAACAAGAAAGAGAAAGAGGGAAGCAAGAAAAACAACACAAAAAGAGTAGCAGTAAGAAAGTTTAAAAATTTAAACAATAAATGCACATTATTAACAATTATTTCCAATTTAAAATATAGATAGCTATGAGTTGATAATAATATTTGAAATAATCTTTTGATGTATGCATTTATGTATGCATATATATTTTGAATAAAACAATAAAAATAATGATACGCGTGTGGAATAGTTTCAATTTCTTAAAACAGATGGCGCTCTAATACATCACAGAGAACACGATGTTAACTCTAATCAAAACTTAAGTAGAGAAATATTTATAATAAAGACGTGGAAAGGATCTGAAAAAGACGTGAGGTGTGTGAGACCAAAAACATTTACTTAACTCGTATTTTTATGTATTTAAACACCAATCATTTAATACACCTTTTGTTATTTTCAATGTCAATACTTTTTAATAATATTTCTTAATTTTTCTCATGTTTAACGTGATTACGCACATTTCGGCCTAAGGGAGATCGACCATCGTGTAAACATACTAAAAGGAACTGCTCTCTAAACTCTGATAATGAAGGGTTTATAAAGACCATTGGTGTTTGGGTAGCATCCCAGTTGGCTGCATAGCATGTGTGATTCCCCAGTTGAGATGTCCACTGTGCAGGGGATGATGTACATCTACAGTTGAGATGTCCACTGTGCAGGGGATGATGTACATCTACAGTTGAGATGTCCACTGTGCAGGGGATGATGTACATCTACAGTTGAGATGTCCACTGTGCAGGGGATGATGTACATCTACAGTTGAGATGTCCACTGTGCAGGGGATGATGTACATCTACAGTTGAGATGTCCACTGTGCAGGGGATGATGTACATCTACAGTTGAGATGTCCACTGTGCAGGGGATGATGTACATCTACAGTTGAGATGTCCATTGTGCAGGGGATGATGTACAGCCCCAGTTAAGATGTCCACTGTGCAGGGGATGATGGACATCTACAGTTGAGATGTCCACTGTGCAGGGGATGATGTACATCTACAGTTGAGAAGTCCACTGTGCAGGGGATGATGTACATCTACAGTTGAGATGTCCACTGTGCAGGGGATGATGTACCTCCACGGGAGCGAGTTAAAGGTCCACGGCAACCTCAAGTCCTCTAACTGTGTCATCAGTGCGAGGTGGGGACTCCAGGTGACGGACTACGGACTCCACCAGCTGAGGTCCGCCCAGACATTGTCTGAGGAGGAATACTACCGCGGTGGGTGCTCCCCTGTCCTTTTTGTGGTTTGGAATTCTTGACGTTCCGACCGACCTTGTCGGTATCCTGAAATGGCTGTTTCAAAATTCAAACTAACGAACCTTCAGAACATACGTAGTCATATACACAGTAGAACTTGGGTAACTCGAAGGTCTTCAATTCTGATATTTATCTTGGTCCCTAAGATTTCTTATCAATAGAATTTTCTATTTTAATTCGAATTTTTGGATAATTTGAGGTTTCTTTTTGTCCCTTGTGCTTCGAATTGTCCAAGTTCAACTGTATATATATATATATTCGGTATTACTATCATCAAAACAGACGTTAAAACAAGGAAAAATAGAAGCTGAAACTTGAAGGATCAGATAGGTTGGCTGACAATATATGACCCTTAGATTTAGCGTCATTTTGACGATATTTGGGACTTTGCTAGATCAATATCCTTTCTCCCGGTTAATTTTACATCTATAAGTTTATATAAACAGTTAAACCTGTCTATAGCGCCCCCTCTTGCGACTCACCAAAATAGGGTGCTATAGAGAGGGGGCGCTATAGACAGGTCACTTTTAATGTAAATCGCATCGTACTACGTATTTAAAATCGGGCATTATAGAGAGGGAAGCGCTATTTAGAGGGGGTGCTATAGACAGGTCACTTTTAATGTAAATCGCATATTACTACGTATTTAAAATCGGGCATTATAGAGAGGGAAGCGCTATTCAGAGGGGGTGCTATAGACAGGTCACTTTTAATGTAAATCGCATCTTACTACGTATTTAAAATCGGGCATTATAGAGAGGGAAGCGCTATTTAGAGGGGGTGCTATAGACAGGTCACTTTTATTGTAAATCGCATCTTACTACCTATTTAAAATCGGGCATTATAGAGAGGGAAGCGCTATTTAGAGGGGGTGCTATAGACAGGTCACTTTTATTGTAAATCGCATCTTGCTACGTATTTAAAATCGGGCATTATAGAGAGGGAAGCGCTATTTAGAGGGGGCGCTATAGACAGGTGTAACTGTATTTCTAAATTTTTACTGACAAGACCAAGTTAAATAAAGACTTTGGAACCTATCGGGGCGAAAGGTTTCTTTTATCATTCCTAGTGGGAGAGATGTCTCTTTTTGTACATGGATATCATCCTCCCGTAACTCTACGTAATACTCCTGCCTGAAAATCGGTCCTTGCCACTTCACCAGTTTAAACACCTGTTTGGTGATTTCGACTGGTTTCATAACCCTCTAGTATGATGTTATGGAATCGAAGCCGCCTCTGTACTGATGAGAGCCAAAGCTCGAAACCATGGAATATATGATGGCTTTTTGTCTGTATTTGCCTCATTTGACACTTCAGACCTCTCAAGTTTACAAGCAATATTCCTAATATGCATAAGTGCAAAATGAATAATGATATTTGAGGAAGAGCGATTGCTCGAAGCATATTATATAATTATAATTGTATATAATTCTGCTGTCCTCAAAGCTTATGTCCATAGTTCATCTGAAATACCCATTACAAGAGTCTAACAACAGTATCACTATAAAAGGAAGATCGAAAAATGCAATATAACAACGGTATGGTAGATTAAACTGGCGAAACCGGTGGGAGGGTTCACCACATGAGCCAGGCCCTCCTATTAATTTTTACATTGCAGTAAGGACAGTAGAAATTGTTTAATTTCAAAAAGAATCATACGCGTCTATAATAGTTTCGAATTTTGATAACAGATGGCGCATTAGTGCATCATAATACCTAAAATCAGCCTCTTTCCTGGACGGTGGACTCTCATCAGAATCTCTGTTTCGGTTGAAAGGACTTTAACTGACATGAAATGGCTGAATTCTATAAGTGATCATTTTTGAGCCATGTGTTTTACACCTATGGTCTCTCATAAGAGATACTATCAATAAACTCCCAAATTTATATATAAACGTAAAATATAACAATTTTTAATGGCATTGCATTTATTTATTGTGAGCTTGCAATCTTTTACCCAAAATATTGCCCTGAAACCGAATGCTATACATATTTGGCAAACATATATATATTAGTAAATTAAATTTTATTGCCCTCTATCGTTAAAATTTTACACAAATAAATTTACTGGCAATGCGTTTCTTTTTTTTTTTTTTTTAAATCTCTACAGACCTTAATGCAGTAAGGTCTGTAGAGATTTAAAAAAAAAAGAAACGCATTGCCAGTAAATTTATTTGTGTAAAATTTAAACATATATATATATATATAACATGTTACCTTATCGTAAAGATAGAGGCTGCCTGGCCGGCATTCATATTTCTTGAAATAAAAGACACTTCGGCCAGTGAATCTTTTTAAAGATTAACTAAAATCAGCCTCTTTCCTGGACGGTGGACTCTCATCAGAATCTCTGTTTCGGTTGAAAGGACTTTAACTGACATGAAATGGCTGAATTCTATAAGTGATCATTTTTGAGCCATGTGTTTTACACCTATGGTCTCTCATAAGAGATACTATCAATAAACTCCCAAATTTATATATAAACGTAAAATATAACAATTTTTAATGGCATTGCATTTATTTATTGTGAGCTTGCAATCTTTTACCCAAAATATTGCCCTGAAACCGTAAAAGTAAAAAAGATTCACTGGCCGAAGTGTCTTTTATTTCAAGAAATATGTTACCTTATGTACAAAAATATGTACTAAATAATGTACTGTAAATGATACAATGTTTGTAGAACAACTAGATGTACCAATAAACCATATTTGCATACTGTATCTAAATACGACGTCCGCAGGTCAGCTATGGACCGCTCCCGAGCTGCTCCAGAGTCCCTGCGGCCCACCCACCCAGAAAGGCGATGTCTACGCCTTTGGCATCATCCTACATGAGATCCTGGCCAGGAAGGGGCCATTCGGAAACACCGGGCTCTCCCCCAAAGGTAGGTCGCTGTTTGTAGTTTCCCTCAATTTTACATATACAGTAGTAACAAAGTATTTATTATTTTATTAGCAGAGTATTATTTTTTATGTTTATATTTTGCTATACTCTGTACACTTCCCTCTTTTGCTTATCTTTTGTTTATCACTCATAGTTTGTTCTTGCCTGAAATAAATTGTCTCATCCCGAAGATGGTCTTCCCTAATTTTCCACGTGGCAATATTATATTTACATTTCTTTTTTTTTCACAATTTCAGTTAAGTATATCCAATATTATAAAAATTGATAATTTATTCTGTATAATATTTACTAGCAATTGTAACTCAGACATTAATCTAATAAGAAAAACTAGATTTTTGAGCAAATAGTTTTATTTTTTTAATTTGTAGGTATTGCAAGCTTTCAATCAAATTTTGCTCTTCAACGGACAAGTCGAAAAGCAAAATAAAATAGATGTCTGCACTCTCGAGCGTAGGTCAGACTATATTAAAGCAAAATATTAAATATTTTTAATATTTAGCTTCACAATATAGTCTGATATACGCTCGCGAGTGCACACATCTTTTTCTTTTGCTCTTGGATTTGCCCGTTGAAAAGAACACTTTGCCAAAAGCTTGCAACACCTCAAAATAACTAAACTCTTTGCCTAAAAAGCTAGTTTTCCTCATTCGAATACTGATATCTAATCGCAAATTTAATCTACCAGACCGCTTCTTAGAGCTCTAATACTGTATTGGATCATTCTGCTTTTATATGCTACACTGAAGGTTGGAATGTCAGAAATGGTATTCAGGTAAACTATGGACATAAGCTTTCAGGAAAGTAGAATTACATATAAATGTTTGCATCGAGCAATGATCTTCCACAAACAATAAGGACAAGGCCAGTTAGGTATAAATTAATATAAAAGGAACATTCGTGCTTAAAAACTTTCTTTTCCTATGTTTTGTTTTATATTAACTAATATGTGGTATTTAGTTATTCATCAGTATTATGGTTCCTGAAAAGATGCCATCTCTACTAGTGGTGCAGTTTGTAAGGAGGCATCTGTATGTTGGCAGAGATCGTGGGGAGGGTCCGTGCGGGCGCCAGGTCCGGAGTGGTCTTCCGTCCATCTTTCGCCGGTATAGACTGCCAGGACTACGTGGTTCTGACGGTGAAGGACTGCTGGAGCCAGCGTCCCGAGGTCCGGCCGGAGCTCCGGGCCATCCGTCACCGCCTGCAGCGGATGAGACAGGGCCTGTAGGTATTTGCCATAGCTCGGACTGGAGAGTCAGTAGCGAGGCTGATCAGAACGTGAAATCTTTAACAACGTAGGTCATTACAATCCTCAACAACATAGATCATCAACAATCCTCAACAAAATGAAGCTTAAATTTCTTTAGAGGAAGCTTATTGAAAGGAAATTCTATTGGGAAGAAAGGCTCTGCTTGAAATAAACTTGTTGCATATATATATTAATATTAAAAATGGCATATCCTGACCAGGAGCACATGTGCTCCTGGTCAGGATATGCCATTTTTAATATTATATTGATTTCAACACCTGATATTTTTATCTTTTATTTTTTCTTTCGTTTTTTAATATATATATTAAGTTTTGTTAATTAAAATTGTTCTTACAGAGTATATATGTAAGATCACAAGTAAAAGGGCGCTAACTGTAAGAAGATATGTTTCTCTTTTTTAATGATGTTATAAGTTTCTCTTTTAAATTCTCTTGTAAATCAATAATGTTTGATTAATCTTCTTGTAATCAGTATCTTCAAAAAGTCTAAGCAAAGTCAACAAAACTTTTGTGAGAGAAAGTTTATGCTTGAAGAGGAAACTTTGCTGATGAGAGGGTTCTGTGCAAAGGAAATTTTGTTGACCATGGATGATGAGAGTGAAAAAAATACACTAATTGCACCACGTTAGATTTGCCGTTTACTTGAGGTAAAAGGAAATAAAGTTCCATTGTCCTGTGTGGTAAAACGTCTCTGATTTTTTCCTTTCAATAATCGATTGATGATGTTGATATGTAATTATTCTTCCTCTCTTATATAATTCAGTCGTTAATCTTCCTCAGCATCAGTTCCATCTTACTCCATGTTGATGATGGCATTATTCAGGAATTCAATAGATGAATTAACTGTTACAACAACCAACTCACTCCGGACCACATATACAGTTGCCCGGCCATCTTTGCAGCCCTCTATATGGCAGACATCAATCCAGAAGAGGACATCCATACGAAAAAAGCGCCTTTGTTGGCTGGTATTGTGATCAGGGTGCACGGACAGAACTGATTTGCTCCATGGACAAGACACCACCAATAGATGAACTGAAGATGAAAAAGAATTAAGAATGCTCGGTTCATCAGTAGTGAACCTTCCAAGTGATTTCGATCATTCAATCCACCAGATATTAGCTATAACTATTGTATGTCCATTCTTACTACAT